>MCJB01053074.1:253374-270323 GCA_002018475.1 Nicotiana obtusifolia
AAAAAAAAAACCAAGTGTATAAGCCACCATGAAGTGGGGGATCCAGTAAAGATAAATCATCAATGAATCTGGAAAATTCCCTCATAGCTTTAGTATTTCTTGCATTCTCTTTCTTTTTCTGCTTCAAATCGACCACATTAAAATCTCCACCAATAAATCATGGCTGTGAAATCAAGCCACATATTGCAGCCATATCTTTCAACAAATCCTTATCTTCCGATCACAAGGTGCATATACCCCTGTGAATGTGTGCCTAGAAAGCCAGTATTTTCCTCCTCCATAAACGTAGTAACAGAATGTTGTCCCACATATTTCTCCTTGCGTTTCCATCTCTTTTTGTCCAATACACGACAATTCCCCCACTATTTCCTTGAGCCTCCAATTCAACCCATTCACTCCACCTAGACCACCCAACTTGTTTAATATCTTCCTGAGTTAGACCACTTATCTTTGCTTCACAAAGATAAACAACGTCAACATTCCAATTCCTTAAAAGCAAATCTACCAAGCTTCTTTTCTTTTTATCATTCATGCCCCTAACATTCCCACATATAATTCTTAACTTCATTAAGAAACAGCTTTACCCTTGCCTCTACCAACATTTTCCGCACCTGAACTAGATTCCCCTTCTTTTTTTTCTCTCTCATATTTTTTGCCACGAGAAATATGCGTTTGGGTGCAAAGAATGGGAGGAAAAGATAATCAAAACATTAGACGAACCAAATGAAGAAAAGAGTTTGATGTGACATACTGTAGATTTTGAAAAGAAGAAAAGGCTTCTTGTATTTTTGTGTATCTCTTATATCCCTAAGCAAATGTATTTATACACTACGTCCAATCAGCATCTGAGTACCCAAGAATCTGCTCATGGCCTCGATCCTTAAATAATAACCCTTTGCTTGGAGCTGACTTTACATAGTGAAGAATGCGGACGACTGCATCCCAATGACTATCACATGGAGAATCCATAAACTGATTTACAACAATCATAGGAAAGGAAATGTCAGAAAAGAAAACTGTAACTTCATGAAACGGGCGGAGGAACACTGTCAGAAAAGAAATCTGAATTGAGAGACATTATTGGATTGAAGTGAGTTCTAGCAAATTACCACCAAAATAAAAGAATGAATAACTGTAACTTACAGAAATGGGCGAAGGAACATTGTAGCTGCCGGAAAAATAGGTGTGGTCGCCGGAAAAAACTCAAAGTGATTGGAATAAAATGAAAATAGTATGGGTTGGATCGGAATTAGCAAATGAAGCAATTGTCCCGAAGGAACTTTTACAAAAAATGGCCGGATGGAGTCGTACTCGCCGGCGCGTGAACTCACGCGCTCGCCAGAACCCTAGCTTTTGACGGCGAGTGAGGGCACGTGAGGCTGCTGCCAGAGAGGTTGATTGGGGTTTGGTTGTCAGATGATAACGGATCTTGTGGTAGTGTTGAATTTTGCACAACACTGACGGAGAGAGTTGACGCAAGACAGCCGTGAAAAGTTGCCGGAAAATTAAGGCACGGTGACTTTCTGCGGTATTCTTGTTCCCGGATGTGTCTCACCACTACTGCTCTGATACATGTGAGAAATAATACACGAGAAAATAATTCTTTTGATATACTAACAATGATACAATGACCCCTATATATAATACATGTTCTATTCCTACTACATATAGGACTAAGATTATTTACACATAACTATTTAACATTAGGGAAAAGAAATAAACAACAAATGACATATTTATTTATTTATTTATTTATTTATTTATTCTGATTTAAGTTAAAAAAGCAAAGGACTGCTTATCCCTGACAACTGACTGATTGGCTTAAGCATCAGTGCAGTCGTACTTTTGACTTTTCAAACAGGTTGATAAAGTTAAGGATAGCATGCAAAGGTTGAAATCATGTCATCTTAAGCTCAGAAGTTGAACATAACCATCCTGCAGATCGTTCAGGCAGAAACACAACCAAATGATAAAAAGAAATGCCAATAAGAATTCACAATAAACAAGAGCAATAAGGATCTCAATCACCTGAAAGTATCATTGTGGATGGAAATAACTATTTCTTCTTCAGGAGATAACTCCATCTTCAAGGGCCTAGATTCAAGAAAGAATCACATTTGAAGCCAGGAATGAAAAGTTCTCGAGGAGTGCAGAAAAGAAATATCAGAAAAGAAATATTACAACTTATAGCAGCTCCAATCCACAACAATTCTACTATGGAATATAGCATCACACCTTCATAGATAACTGATATTAGTTACAACCCATAACTCATCCCTGCTGCCAGGACAAAACAGATGATATGGGAGAACAATAAAGGTTCAGCAATCAGAGCAACTAGTCATCATGCATAAATAACTTATAAACATGTAATTTCACCTGCAATATTCCAAACAGATTGCATGACTCTCAATAGATCAACATGTCAATGAAGTAGCATGTCACATCAAGAACTTGCAGCAATACAGTACTGTTACGTCCCACATTGGTTGAGGGAATGAGTTGTGGTATCCTTATATGGTCTTGGGCTATCCTTCCCTCATGAGTTAGCCCAAGGGCCATGTTATCACATGGTATCAGAGGTAGACCCATCGGTCCATGTTGTTGTGTTTCTCAATGTTGGGCCCCGTAATTCACACTGTAGTGGAGTCCTGAGCGTGTGGGGGAGTGTTAAGTCTCACAATGGTTGAATGAATGGGTTGTGGTCTCCTTATATAGTTTTCGGCAATCCTCTCCTCACGAGTTAGTTTTTGGGTTGAGTTAGTTCCAAGGGTCATATCTTCATAATATAGACAGAGTCTTAGGACTCCCTTCTTTGGGGGAGGGGGACATATTTGCGAGAAATACCCAAAATTTTCAGGCCGGAGAATGTAAATGTAATTGAGGGATATGTACTCAATTTTTGAGAGGCCAACATAAATGCTAATTTATCATTTTTAGCATGAAATATGGAAAAAGTTGAACTACAAGGAGTATAAATTTGACCTAGCATCTGCATGAGCCAACTTACGACATACATCAACCAAACGGGCCTACTGATCTTACTTTTCAGATTGTCTAGCCATTTGACACCAAGAAGAGAATATTTTGATAAATCCATTAGTTGTTCCGAGTTTTAACATCTGATGACTTCCCACATTACGGGTGAAAGATAAAAGCAGAGATAATCACAAAACCATTCACCAAATGCTGCAACAACTCAAACCAGATAACAAGTTACTGCTTTAAGATTGAAGCATCAAGATATGATTTGACATGTAAACTTGTTTAGTCGCTTCGAGTAAAAGTAGCTCAAATCCATTCGAGTCCATTAAAGAAATCAAACACAAGGCACAAAAATAAAGTCTTCTCCAATCCCTGCTTTTAAAATTTATGCTGCTCTTTTTACTGTGCAAAATGACTTATTGCGAAGGAAAAAGAGAAGGTAATCCCTTTATTCTTTTGGTCGAGTAAAGTAACATCAGTATATATTTAGCTTAATAAAACACATTACTTTCCAGCTACTATTGTGTTGGAGGGGTTGCATCTATCTTGATCCATTATGAACTTAAAAACAATCTTACACAAAACACATAGCTGGAGAATGAAGAGCCTCACCGAAGCAAAGGTTGCTGATTCAAGATAGTTGACTGTGACAGACGCTCAAAATTATACTTCTCGTCTGCGGCATGCTGACCAATCAAAGAAAAATGAGAGAGAGATCATCCAATTCAAATCACATAAGCAACCTTCAAAAACCAAAATCAAATGATAGACGAATTTACTTTTACTACAGAGAGGTCAGTATACAAAAGCAATGAAATAATACCTGATCAACAATAAAAAGGTCCTCATCCAACCTGCCTATAATGAATCCAAGATTGAATTGCCCAATCACCTGCATAACCAAAATTTGAAGTTGAGAATTTTCAAATGCTGATACTAAAACTCTGCATTTGCGCTGAAACTACTAATGACAAAAGTAAACATGGACATGGAATGATTGCCAATTCCATGTAACTAAACTAGTGATTGACCAAATTTAGCGTTGGAAGTATGACAACCAAATAGCATGCAATAAAACTCACATTTTACAGATATATAGCACAAAAGCAGCTCCGCAAATACTCAGAAGTTCAAAAGAGTAGGTTTATATCAGCATAGAGAAGACGACAAAATATCACTTATGGACTAACAAATCTGTTACAATAATTTAAGCCAGAACACTGAAGGTTTCATAGTGTAAACAGAGGAAAAAGAGATCGGACAAATTCTGCAGTTAAAAACAAAATGCAAATAGTGACTCCTGTCATGCCTTGGATTGGATTGATTTTCCAAAGAATAGCTGGATATGAGTATTATATAGCGTTAAATGAGGGAACATGACTGCACTTCAGAGTTGCATTACTTTGTGAAGAAGTGGGTTTATAAGGTACAATTAGACTGTACCTTATCCGAACAATGACAAAAAGAAAAAGATTTGAACTGACACCTTTAAAGAACTAGGTGATATTATTTAAGACACAGAAGAAAGAGGTGGACATATTCAATTTGGGACCAAGAAATGCTAAGAATTTCAATGGGCGTTTATAAGTGCTATTGACTGGAAAAAGATAATGCAGCGTGAGAACACCCCAGTACCACAATATCCTCAATCAAACCAACTGCGGAATATTTAACTGAAACATTCAGATGAAACAAATCAGAAAACTGCAATTTTTTTTATTAGAGGTGCGGTCTAGTAAGGTAGGGGTGTAGATGAAAGAAAAGAATGCTCAAGGAGATCCTAAAACAATCTTACCTTCTAGCCAGAACAGGAAACAAACTCATTGGCAGATTAAAATGATAATACAGGTTTGCTTTTTAATACTAACAAGATGGATGAGTCTTGGACCTTCATTTTAGTAAAATCTTCTTTCTTGAAAAGTCTCTCCAGCTCACTGGTAGCAGCAATCAAAGCCTTTTCCTTGGCCTCTTCATTTTCTGATTCAGTGAGCTCCAGGGTTGCTGCAGCATAATCCCTACTGAAGCCATTAAAGAACTTCTTTTAACTAATTGAAAGACCAAGAGCTCTTTTCCCAAGCCAAAAGAAATTACTGTATAGTACCTTTTTGTTTTCATTCTTTGAGATGTACGATTAAGGAGTTGCAATCTTGACAGTCTCTGCTTCCTTCTTGATATGAGGTCGTTCACACTAAATTGCAATGTCGAACCAATCTTTAAATCAGATGAAGCCTTAGGAGCATCCAAAGTCAGACTAGCAGGCTGTTCAAAAGAAACAGCATCTACCATATTTTCTGACACGTCGTGAATGTTGTTGCAAGTAGAATCAACAAGCACTGATTCAGTCACACATAATTCGTTCATTCGAACCTCATGCTCCTGAAAATGAAATGGTTTAATACTAAAAGGACTAACAAAAATAGCATAGAGAATGAAATGAAATTGTCTCCTCTTGCAACTATCATTCTAATCCAACAAAGCAAGGATACTTAAAACCATTCAGAAGGAAATATCTACTAGTTTTCTCTTACCTCCTCAAATTTTCCATTTTGTATACTATTTCCAGGTCGAGATAAATTATTTGTTTGATCAAGGACTGTGTCCGTTCTTGACTGCTTCATTTGATGAAGAAATCTATCTATCTTTGTGAACTTGGAAGATCCAGACTTATCACAGGTTACTTCATCACAGTTATCAGCCTTAACTGGATTATCTGGAGATTTTAAGGATGCCGTATCCTTCAAAGAATTGTCTTCTCCTGAAGGACATACAGTCAATCTATTTCTCAGGAGAGGTACCTCAGATAACGTAGTACTCATACTCTCGTGCTTTCTCTTATTTACTGTAACAAATTTGGTGAGTGATGACTGGACAATGGTTGCACGATCCACATAATGTGCATTATCGATACAGCTTTTATCTTTTGATCCTGAGCTGAGTGCTTGTCTATCAGCAGTAATCAGACCTCCGACTTCCTTCCAGGGACTTCTGGAACTGCGATTATCTTTCTTCTTTCCATGGAATCGAAGACTGAAATCTTTCTCTGTTGACCTGTTTCCATCATTTAACATCGCCGTGACAGAAGTATCTTTTAATTCCTTTAGAGGTTTTTTCAGATAGTGACCATCTTTACGTAGCTCCCCAATGCAGTCACCTTCCTGAGTATCATCGCTATCTGACAATAATTGCTTGGATTGAAACTGAAAGGCCTCAAGTTGGGAATGAGTGGATGTATGTTTTTCTTCAAAAACCTCTTGGAAACTATTAACAGCATAACTAGCATGATTAGATGAGTACATCTTCTCTAAAGCTTCTCTCAAAGAATGCAATATGGAGCCTTCATCAGATAGAAATATTTTTCTTTTATCAGGAGTTACGTTGACATCAAATGCTCTGGGTGGAATCGTGAAGTCCATGATTGCAATGGGATATTGTCGAGAGTTTGCACCTCTGTACAACTCATTGACAAGCTTGCCAATTTTTGGCATATCTACTGGCCGTCCATTCACAAAAAAGTATTGTCGATCTCCTATATTGCGTCCACTACCATAACCAGGCTTAGAAATGAATCCTTCAACTGTGCAACCATCAGAAGTACATACTTTGAGAGGCTCCAGACAAATAAAGGTACTCATACCAAATACTGTTATGATGTTATCTTTCAGGGATCCACTTCCCTGAGTCTTCAGAACTACAGACTTTGTATTTCTTACAGCTGTGTTGGTGCAAACTATTCTGACTCCCTTAGAAATAAGAGCATAGGCCTAGGAGTGCAAGAAAGACAAAAGAATTAGTAAATAACTTAAACCACTAAAGCATAAAATTACTTCTTGAACAGGATACCATGCCTATAATCTCTTATTAAGATTAAAAATATTGACAAGAAAAAATTATATAAGAAGGCTAACATGGATGATTTGGTCACCAAAGTTATAGCACAATGCGACTTAGAATTGCCAGAAGCAAAGGTTTTTCTGATGAAGTAAATCAATTTCATTAAAGTGGGAAAATCTCCCTTATACAAGGCGTATAGCCGTATACCAAAAAAGTAGAGAACTTACACAAAATATGGTTCTCTACAAATTGCACCCAATCTTCTATATAGACAAGAACCTCATTTCCCAAGGAAGATCTCTATTTTGCACAGTTGCATCCCTCTTAGAAATTGAGTTTATAAAGGGACTCAAATTCAGTCAGGTATTTCCAACTTACTATAAGCTTTTCCGATCGAAAAAAAAAGGAGGAATATAAAAAGAATTAGTAGACATATAAAGAATATCCAAAAAAACACTACAGCACAAACACAGCACAACTGCTAATATACAAATTCATCTACAATAAGGTGTCAGTTAGATAATTGTTCATTATCGAGATACCTCAAATAAAATGATTAATAATATATTTTCGATATAGTGAAGAAATTCTCTTCTTTAACTCTTTTTTTTTCCTTTTTTGGTTGAAATAAGTATGTTCAACATATTACCAAGTTTAAAAATCAATGTCCAAAAAGTCAAAGACAGGATTGCTACTGTAACACATAAAAGTTTGGAGCTTTAAGTCTGAACCAACTTGAACTGAATCGAATTATACCACCACGAACTGTCCTACAGTTTTGAAGGCACCAGTTGAAATTTTGATCTTCAATTGTTTAGTTGAATTACAATTAAATTCTTCCTAAGAAATCAGTAGCCAAAGGCAAGTAGATAATGCAGATTAAAGGCATCATACATTCAGCAATGTAATAAGCTTTCCATATTCCTTTCGGATGTTGCGGTGAAACTCTTTACTTCGCACTGGTAAAGTGGAGAACAACTTCTTAACAGTGACAGTGGTACCAACTTGGCGAGCTGTGTTCCTTTCAGCTATCAGAAGGCCCGTAGGATCAAAAGTCAAGTGTGTCGCCACTTGCTCATTCTTTGTTCTTGTTTCAACAGTCAAATCCCCTAAAGCACAAAGTGAACTCAATGCCTCCCCTCTAAATCCAAAAGTCGTTAATGACTGAAGATCAGGAAAATCTGATAGTTTTGAGGTATGATGTTTTAGCGCCAGTACCTTCAAAACCAAACACACACCACTTTGTACCATTAGACCAATTCTCAATGAACACAACAAATAGTACACTTAATCAGCACAAATTAAGAAATATTAACAAACAGTGAAAACCAGCAGCAAGGGAGCTACAGCGGACAAGAGACAACCTTGATTGAAAATAGAGATTAGCACAGAGAAAGTTTACAGGTGATAAATAAGGAAACACCACTCATATATATTATACACACTTTGGCATACACATATACACGGGTGGATCTATAGCCCAGTGTATGGGACACGTGAACCCATGGTCTTTCCGTCAAACTAGGTATTTTATGTACATATTTTTTAGAATTGATCAAATATTACTTGCTGGTACCCATGCTCCAAAAAGGCTAAATATGAAGAAAGCCTACACACAAACACGCATACACATATACAGGCATAAGTGTGTGTCTCTCTGTATACAAAATACACATACACACACTCTCACACACACACCGAAAACACAATTTTACTGGCTTATTCACAAATAACAAGCAAATGGAAGAGAGAGTGACAAAAATTTAGGACAAGGGCAGAAAATAGAACGGCAAAAAGAGACCTTGAAATTGTGAGGCGAGATGCCACAACCGTTGTCGATAACCTGGAAGGATTCAGCGCCATAGTCTTTGAGCGAAACCTCGATGCTGGTAGCGCCGGCGTCCAAGCTGTTCTCAACCAACTCCTTGACGGCGGAGGAAAGGTCCAGAATAACTTGACCAGCACATATTCTATGCACGACGCCCTTGTTTATGGGCTTTATAGTCGACGGTGAAGCTGCTGGTCCTCCGTCCATTTCAATGGCACTCAATTACAGGGCAATGCCGGTACCTGTAAGGTATCAAATCTACTTCTTCATGCTGAGAACTTAGGGATGCATATCTGCAATTTTCTAAGCTTTTAACTATTATAGAGCAACGGAGCTTCAAGAACCAGAAATCAAACCAAACAACAAAACCCTATGGTTTCAATTTGATTACAATGCAGAATATCAGTTATTTGCCGCCAAAAGAGAACCTATAGTCATATTAAATATGTCGGAGCAAGGTGACGCAACGGTGTCGTGGTGTAGTTGGTTATCACGTCAGTCTAACACACTGAAGGTCTCCGGTTCGAGTCCGGGCGACGCCATTATATAATTTTATAGATGAACTTTTCACTTGGAACTAGGGCTGTGCATTGGTAAATAGCGAAACCAAAAAATTTTGGTATTTATTTGGTTTAAGTTTTAAAAAATTATTGGTATTAGGTATGGTTTTTGGTATTTTAAAAATAAAATATTGATATCGTACCGAAAAATATATATATATATACACACACACATTATTAATTATAACATAAATATAAAAATCTAAAATTTTGCTTTCCTTTATTTTGTAAATTCATCAATTAACTCTAAGCAAGTAACAAGACATTTCTAATGATCAAATTTATTCTTTTATGTACATTTTTTTCTCTTTTGATTGATATTTGCTAGTTTTGGACAAAACTTTGGTCAACAATGATTTTAATTTTGTACGTTTGAGTACTTTAATTTAAAATATTACAGTCTATGACTCTATGCACTAGTTAGTATTCAAATCGAATAAACCGAAACCGAAAGGAGAAAAATTGAACCATATCGAGTTTAATTAAGTACGGTATTAGTATTGCATTTTAAGAAACCGAATACCGAAAATATTGAACCGAAATATCTAAATATCGTACCGTACCGATCGACTGAAAAGTAGGAAAAAAGAAACCGTTTTCTTTTTTCATTGTTCATTCCTCTACTGAATCGGGATATCAACTGTTATTATCATCTTCATATGAGACGATTGTTGCACAAATAGATAGTCATTACTCTACATCATTTGAACTTCGGAGTTTTCCAAAAGATGTCTTAATCGGAAAAAAGTTTAATCACGAACATAAATATGTCTTTTTTATATTAAATACTAGTTAATTTTTTCGTGCTTCGCTCAATCATATTTTAAAGTTCTTTGCTTCTCTAATATTCAATATGCCAAGTTTATTTGTATTTATATACTTTGAGGCATGTGAAATTTCTGCCAAAGACACACACAGGTCCAAAAAAAAAATAGAAGTTGAAAAACATGAAAAATTTATAAAGAAAAAACTGTAAAACATAAGTTAACATACATAGCATAGATTAAAAAAAACTATATAACATAAGTCCTTTGGCCTTCCCTCCTATTTAAATGTTGTTAAAAAGTAATATACATATTAAATACTATTAATAATACTAATATGTTATTAGTGATTGTATTTTGAGTTTAATGTTATTTTTAATTAGAGGCTTTTAGTTATATTGAGTCCATCAAGAAAAGAATAATTTAAAACATGAAAAGCTTTTACAGTCTAAAACAACTAATTCAAATTTATTTCCAGAAGAAAAATTACATAGCAATTCAGTTTAGCTATTCAAATTCAAATAAACGTTTCTTTTTACCTAATAATCACGTGGCTATAGTAAAGTATCAAAGTTTAGCGGACGTATACTTCCACTTCAATTTGTCATTCGGTTAACATACTTGATTTACGCAAACACTGAGTGTATGGGACCGAGTTCGATCACCTGCACAAGGGATATAGATTTTGGGGCTCGACGACCAGTGTTGATTGAAGTCGCTACACGATAGGCCGAGATCGGGACATCGAAAGGAGAAGTCCAAGACTGGATTCCACCGGAACGAAGGGTAAAACATCCTATGGTAAAAATATCATATTTGCGTAACTGAAGGACCGGAAATCTCGTGATATGTAAACATTTCGGCGGGAATCGCTGCTCAAATCAGTAAAGACGTTGAATCCATTAATTCTAGGGATATCTTACCTTGTAAATAAGATTTTTACCTTGTATAGAATTCTTTTCCCTTCCTATATAAACCGGCAGCCTTATTGTAAATGGGGGGGACAAGACACGACCAAAATACAAAGTTTAGCTTACCCTAACTACTCTCTTTATTAATTTAATTTCATTCTTGTTCATCTTAGAGGATTCCACCACAGCAGAGTTACTCAATATTGGTAATTTGCTTTCTCTCTTATTCATTGAATTTAGCCTCTATTTTCTTCCGTTCTTTATTTGTATCAAATCCAGTCACGTATCCTTAAAATCACGAATAAATTTAATTGTTATCCGTAGTCGAGGGTAAACAGTTTGGCGCCCACCGTGGGGCTAAGGATAATAATGAACGTTTGATACAATTTTCTGTCACACAAACTATTTTACGCTTGTTCTTTGCAGAATATTTTTTGATTTCAGGTTATAATACAATCATGTCGCATTCTCAATCTGTGCCTCAGTACGTCGATGGCGAGTTTGACCACCGGGGCTAAAGCAACAACGTGGCGGCCGGTAACGAGGTTCCAGTCGACGCTAATTCCCAAATGGCGGTCGATGTGGATCGGGCGTCTGGCCCTTCGAACAGTTTTCGAAGAGAATACCGTTCAATAGCTCAAAACGACGAGGGAGACGGGATTAGTCTCAGAATGATATTCAACATGTTGCAAGCTCAGCAAGCGGCCATCGCTCAGCTGCAAAATCAGAGTCAAGTTTCGAATAAGGTCGAGGCTGGCCCTTCTCGGGAAACCATCCCAGAAAATGAACCGACCACAGTCGAACCAAGCGAAGGTGGATTGGGGGCGAACTCCGGGATAATGAAAATGCTTGAGGAACTAACCAGACGAGTCGAGTCTGGTGAGAAGAAGATCGAGGCCAATAATAAAAAGGTAGAAACATATAATTCGAGGGTAGATCAAATTCCAGGAGCACCTTCGGTATTGAAAGGTTAGATTCGAAGAAATTCGTGCAGAAACCTTTCCCATCAAGCGCCGCCCCAAAACCCAAATACAATGGGACATCTGACCCGAACGAGCATGTAACGGCGTACACATGTGCCATAAAGGGAAATGATCTCGAGGATGATGAGATCGAATCTGTTCTCTTGAAAAAATTCGGAGAGACCTTGTCAAAGGGCGCAATGACTTGGTATCATAATTTGCCCCCGAATTCCATCGATTCTCTTGCCTTGCTTGCGGATACCTTCGTAAAAGCTCATGCAGGTGCCATCAAAGTAGAGACACGGAAATCGGACTTGTTTAAAGTTAGGCAAAGGGATAACGAGATGCTCAGGGAATTTGTATCTCGTTTTCAGATGGAATGGATGTACCTGCCATCAGTCACTGATGATTGGGCCGTACAGGCCTTCACCCAAGGACTCAACGCTCGAAATTCAACAGCTTCGCAACAGCTTAAGCAGAGCTTGATTGAATACCGGCTGCCACATGGGCGGATATACACAACCGATATCATTCGAAGATTAGGGTCGAGGATGACCAACTTGGAGCCCCCTCGGATCCACTTATCCCATCAGAGCTCATGACAGGATTCAAAGGGATATTTATCGAGAACCAAGATCGAGCAGTGACAAGCATCGAACGTATCCTGGTGACCGAAAAGTTATTCCATCAAGGCAGGGTTCCCCGAGACGAGAAAGGAGGAATGATCATAATCGGAGTAACCGAGGGCCGTTGGCGAGAAACAACTTCGAGAGAACCGCTGGTCATCGAGAAGCACCGCGCCTATCCGAGTATAACTTCAACGTTGACTCAGCTACTCTAGTGTCGGCCATCGATCGTATTAAGGATACTAAGTGGCCTTGACCGATGCAATCAGATCCAGCCAAGAGAGATCCCAGTTTAATATGTAAGTATCATGGTACGCGTGGGCACATGACAGAGGACTGTCGACAGCTGAGGGAAGAGGTGGCACGGTTGCTCGAAAATGGGCACCTTCGAGAGTTTTTGAGCGATCGAGCCAAAAACCATTATGAGAACAGGAATAAGCCAGCAAACCAGAAGGAGCCTCAGCACACGATCAATATAATCATCGGCGGGGTAGATACGCCCCAAGGTCTGGTGTTAAAACGCACCAAAATATCCATCACCCGAGAGAAGCGCACTCAGGATTATGCAATGGAGGGAACTTTGCACTTCAGCGAGGAGGATGCAGATGGAATCATGCAACCCCACGACGACGCCTTAGTAATATCGGTGCTTGTGCACAAGACGAAGGTAAAACGTGTATTGGTTGATCCTGGTAGCTCGGCCAACATAATCTGATCATGGGTTATCGAACAGCTCGGGTTGTCAGATCGAATTATCCCTGAAGTTTGGATTCTCAATGGTTTCAACATGGCGTGCGAAGCAACCAAAGGGAAAATAATGTTACCGGTGAACACTGCCGGTACCGTTCGCGAAACGAAATTCTGCATAATTGAAGGAGATATGAGGTACAACGCCTTGCTCGGGAGACCGTGGATTCATGATATTAAAGCGGTACCCTCAACACTGCACCAAATTTTGAAATTCCCATCTACTGATGGGATCATAACTGTCTACGGAGAACAGCATGCTGCGAAAGAGATGTTCGCAGTGGAAGAAGCAGTATCGAAACCAACAGCTCCGACCAAATAGCAATCACAGGCATCGCTTCAACAAACGAAGGTGAGCAGGAGCGTCTCGAAGATGACAACTACGGGGTTCCCCGATCATTCATCGGCCCCGACGAGTCCGATGCAACTAAATCAACAGTCGAGGAACTCGAGCAAATTTCACTCCGAGGAGACTCGCCGGATCGAAAGGTATACCTGGCCTCGGGCTTGAGTTCCGAGCTCAGGACCAAACTTATTCAATTTCTTTTAGCTAACGAAGATTCTTTCGCTTGGTCCCATCTCGACATAACAGGGATACCACCGGAGATCACGACTCACAAACTGAGCATCGATCCAAAATTCCGGCCGGTCAAGCAAAAGAGGGGGCCTCAATCCGAAGTCAAACAGGCGTTCATCAAAAATATAGGGTCCATTCGGGAAGTTAAATACCCAGAATGGCTAGCAAACGTAGTTGTAGTTCCTAAAAAGGGAAATAAATTAAGAATATGCACAGATTATAAAGATTTAAACAAGGCATGCCCTAAAGATTCTTTTCCCTTACCCAATATCGATCGCATGATCGGTGCCACTGCTGGCCATGAAACCCTTAGCTTTCTCGATGCCTACTCTGGCTATAACCAAATATGAATGGACAAGGATGATCAAGAAAAGACATCCTTCATCACTAAGTATGGTTCATACTGGTATAACGTGATGCGATTCGGGTTAAAGAATGCGGGGGCTACTTATCAACGCCTAGTAAACAAAATATTCGAAGAAGAATTAGGAAAAACAATGGAAGTTTACATTGATGATATGTTAGTTAAGTCCCTGCGAGCAGAGGATCATTTGAGCCATTTGCAGGAGACGTTCGATGTGCTGAAACGGTACAACATGAAGTTAAACCCGGAGAAGTGCGTATTTGGAGTGGGCTCGGGAAAATTCCTCGGTTTCATGGTCTCGAATCGAGGAATAGAAATTAACGCGGAAAAAATCAAAGCCATCGAAGACATCACAATCGTAGACAGCGTGAAAACTGTGCAAAAGCTGACAGGTCGGATAGCCGCTCTAGGCCGATTCATCTCGAGATCATCCGATAGGAGTCACCGATTTTTCAACTTGCTGAAAAAGAAGAACGATTTCTCTTGGAGTCCAGAATGTCAGCACGTGTTAGAAGAACTTAAGAGGTATCTCTCTAGCCCACCTTTACTGTATACACCAAAAATAGGTGAGCGATTATACCTCTACCTTGCCGTTTCGGAAGTAGCGGTAAATGGGGTCCTGGTACGAGAAGAACAAGGTACGCAGTTTCCTATTTATTACGTCAGTAGAACCTTAGGTGAGGCCGAAACTAGGTACCTGCATTTGGAAAAATTAGCACCCGCCTTATTGAGTGCCTCCAGGAAGCTAAAACCCTACTTCCAATGCCATCCCATATGTGTAGTAACAACTTATCCCCTGAGAAATGTAATGCACAAGCCCGAGATATCAGGCCGATTGGCCAAATGGGCCATCGAAATAAGCGGGTACGATATCGAATATCGGCCTCGAACCTCAATCAAATCTCAAGTATTGGCGGATTTCATCGCCGATTTTGCGTCGTCACTAATACCCGAGGTCGAGAGAGAATTAATGATCGAATCGGCGACTCCTTCGGGAGTGTAGACTCTGTTCACAGATGGCGCCTCGAACTCGAAAGGATCGGGGCTTGGAATCGTACTAAAGCCCCCGACTGGGAATACAATTCGACAGTCTATTAAGACTGTAAAATTAACTAACAATGAAGCGGAGTATGAAGCTATGATTGCAGGTTTAGAACTGGCCAAAAGCCTGGGAGCAGAGATAATCGAAGCCAAATGTGATTCCCTCCTCGTAGTCAATCAAGTGAACAGGACTTTCGAAGTTAGAGAAGGGCGAATGCAAAGGTATTTGGACAAGCTTCAAGTCACACTGCACAGGTTTAAAGAATGGACCTTGCAACACATACCTCGAGAACAAAATAGTGAGGCCGACTCCTTCGCTAACCCGAGATCATCGGTCGAAGATGAGGAGATCGAGTCTGAGAAGGTCGTATAACTTTTGAGGTCGGTAGTGGAGGAAGGCCATGCCGAAATTAATTCAACAAGTTTGACCTGGGATTGGAGGAACAAGTATATAGAGTATCTTAGTTCAGGTAAACTCCCTTCGGATCCCAAAGAATCAAGAGCATTATGCACAAAGGCAACTCGATTTGTTTATCCGATGATGGGACCCTATTTAGAAGGACATTCGGTGGCCCCCTCGCAATATGTCTTGGACCGGGTGACTTATGTGCGAGGAATTGCCCTATTGAGTAATGGGAAGCGGGCTAGTCCCCGAAAATCGCCAACCTCTCTAACTAACATACAATACAATTTCACTTCACTGCACGACCAAAAAAAAGAAAGAGCTTCGCTCGGTTGGCCTTCCTAACACGGATGGGAATGCATGCTACGAAAGATAGAGTCGAGTCTGATACATCACTCTTCCTATTTAGGGGGTTGAACGTGGGGGCTGTTCTTATTTTATCGGAGGGGTTTGAATTAGCTCCTCCCGAGGTGATTAAATCTAAGTATATGCCTTGGAGGCATTCAATGGAAAAATAATATTCATCCATCAGGAAAAAAAGGGACAATGAAATAACTTCGTCCAAAAAATACTCGGACCAGCATGCCTCACTCAATCATTCTAGGCCTTTGGACCGGGACCTCATTGTTGTGAATCGAAAGGGGAAGCCTACTCATCTATCAGCTCCTCTCGTAGATCGGTGCGGTTTTACGAAGCGTCTAAGCACAGTTCACTCGCGTTGATCAATCAAGAGGGTTGCCGCCACTCCTTAATAAGGTTATCTGTTGTATCACTTCTTGCATTCTGTCCCACGCTTCATACCTCCTCTTTCTTCTTAAGGTAAGATAAAGGGCCAGGCATGGTGGGGTAGGAGCATCCAGTCGGCAATCTTTTTGGCTTGACCAAGAAGTCTTATGTCCTCCGAGTCGCACGGCGTTTTAACCGAAAGAACTTCTTGCGCAATTCATGCCTTTCTGTTTTTATGACCAGAAATTCTTTCTTTATTTTCATAAAAAATTGTTCTCTGGACTTTTTATCAATATGAGGTGATCGTAACACAGTATATAAGACTCGTGATTCAGGCAATCCAATCTTCCGTGTGTAAGGCGGAAGCCCCCAAAAATGGTTTTCAAAAAATGGGTGATCAAAAGATCGAATTACTATGCCTATCTTGGTGGTCGTTACTTTTGGTGGTCTTTCTTTTTGGTCCTCTTCTTGTTCTATTGATCAGAAGCATCCAGCAGCACCACGCCGGTTTAGAATTCGATTCTAAGGGCTAAGGCCCCCCCTTTTCCTCCTGGCCGTGTGTGGTCCACACTTCAGAAAGGCCAAAAAGGCGGTCTCCTATTTCTCGTCCCATAGAGAATCTCC
>MCJB01053074.1:270343-294477 GCA_002018475.1 Nicotiana obtusifolia
GGGTGACTTATGTGCGAGGAATTGCCCTATTGAGTAATGGGAAGCGGGCTAGTCCCCGAAAATCGCCAACCTCTCTAACTAACATACAATACAATTTCACTTCACTGCACGACCAAAAAAAAGAAAGAGCTTCGCTCGGTTGGCCTTCCTAACACGGATGGGAATGCATGCTACGAAAGATAGAGTCGAGTCTGATACATCACTCTTCCTATTTAGGGGGTTGAACGTGGGGGCTGTTCTTATTTTATCGGAGGGGTTTGAATTAGCTCCTCCCGAGGTGATTAAATCTAAGTATATGCCTTGGAGGCATTCAATGGAAAAATAATATTCATCCATCAGGAAAAAAAGGGACAATGAAATAACTTCGTCCAAAAAATACTCGGACCAGCATGCCTCACTCAATCATTCTAGGCCTTTGGACCGGGACCTCATTGTTGTGAATCGAAAGGGGAAGCCTACTCATCTATCAGCTCCTCTCGTAGATCGGTGCGGTTTTACGAAGCGTCTAAGCACAGTTCACTCCCATGCCCCGCTTCAATCTCTTGCTTTGGTGCCTGGTCCAAGGAAAGGAGTCCAAGTCTGCCTTCGACAAATCACAAAGACTGGTCGGTCATAGGCTCTGCCCTTGTTTTAGATCTTCTATCTATAGCATTGGCTAGCGAAGCAGTAGTTGCAGAGGTCGGGCTGGTAAGCTAGGAGGCAGCCATTAAACCTCGATAATTGGTTAGACCAGACAGGAATAGAAAAAGAATGCATTGGTTGGATCCCACCTTTGAAAGAGTGGTTTTGTTCTGTCAATACAGCTTATCGAGTTATCAAGCTGAACTGCCTTCTGTAAGGACCGGAACATCCTCTGCGCCGTGCCCTGGATATGATATTTCCGCCTAATCCGAATCTCTTGACTGAGCTGCATTTCCAATCCGTAAAAATGAGTATATTTTAAGGGAAATACACGAAGGCACATGAGGGAATCACTCCGGCTTCGAATCCCTGGTTCGCAAAATAATCCGAGTCGGCTACTATTGGATCGATATGGTGAAAGATACAAAGGAGTTATTTCGCAAGTGCAACGAGTGCCAAAGGCACGCACCAATGTTTTACCAGCCCGGGGAGATGCTGCATTCGGTCCTATCGCCATGGCCATTCATGAAATGGGGGATGGACATCGTCATCCCTCTCCCTTATTTGCCAGGTAAGGCTCAATTTATTCTTTTTATGACTGACTACTTCTCCAAATGGGTTGAAGCCCAGGCGTACGAAAAAGTTAGGGAGAAGGAAGTGATCGACTTCATCTGGGACCACATTATATGTCGATTTGGGATGCCATCAGAGATCGTGTGCGATAATGGCAAGCAATTCATCTGCAGCAAGGTGACGAAGTTCTTCGAAGACAACAAGATCAAGAGGATCTTATTGACGCCCTATCACCCCAGCGGCAACGGACAAGCTAAATCGACCAACAAAACCATAATTTGAATTTTATGGGCATATCGCACAACCGAGAAAACCAGCACCGGGGCCACTCCTTTCTCTCTAGTATACGGTGCTGAAGCGATAATACCAGTCGAAGTAGGCGAACCGAGTGTCAGGTTCCGATACGCAACCGAAGAATTGAATCGAGAAGCTATGAATACCAATTTAGAGTTATTGGATGAAAGAAGGGAAACAACCCTTGTTCGAATGGCGGCCCAAAAACAAAAGATTGAAAGCTACTACAACCGGAGAGCCCATCTTCGGCACTTCAACATCGGAGACCTGGTGCTCAGAAGAATCACACCCAATACTCGAGACCCGAACGGAGGGAAGTTAGGACCGAACTGGGAAGGACCCTACACCATCCTAAAGGTCACCGGGAAAGGATCTTACAAGCTTGGAACCATGGATGGAAAACAGCTGTCGAACAATTGGAACATAAGCCACCTGAAACGATACTATTGTTGAGGTATAAAAATCCATTCTTCGTTATTTGTTTTATGTTACTAACATCTGCAGGTATCAAATGAAGTAACCTCGAGCGGGATAGCACAGGACGTTAGGACTGAAAGCACGCGTTGCACTCTTTTTTCCTTCGACCGGTTTTGTCCCAAATTGGGTTTTACAGCAAGGTTTTTAATGAGGCAACCAGGAATCGTGCTAACCTAGATCGGTCGCATATCGAAGGTAATAATGTTCAGTGCTCAACTTCGATCGACCATAAATGTTAGAAGACTGTTTGGCTACTTCAATTTATTGCTTAGCTACTTCAATTCAGGGGAACTTCACATAGATCATTAGGAATTGATGTAAGGGTCAAACGGTCAAAAGAACCGTGCCCAAATAGATTGATCTACACCCTAAGCAAATTGTACAAGCACTTGAATGCTAATAAAAGTTCTTTGGCACCGATATCTTGTCTCCGAGCCCAAGGGCCATTCTGATCTTCGTTGCACAACCGAAAACTAATATTGCTTAGAGTTCCATCACAAAAATCAAAGGGGAATAAGACCTATTAACGCAAACCCCAATTTCTCAAAGGCTAAGGCCATATCGAACTAACAAAGTTCGATGGGGACTAAAACCTGCTAAGGCAGAACCCCGATTCCTTAAAAGGCTAAGGCCGAATCGAGTCAATAAAACTCAAAAGAGAACAAGAGCTGCTAAGGCAGGGCCCCGATTTCTTAATAGGCTAAGGCCGCATCGAGCTAATGAAACTCGAAGGGAAGTTAAGACATATTACGGCAATCCTCGAATCCTTTTCAAGGCTTAGGCCTTACCAAATCGGCCGTGGCAAGGGAAAATCTGCCAAGGCATATCTTGAAATAGGCTAAGTCTTAACTAAGCCTGAAAGACAGAATATTCTACAAGTCAAATTATCGGTTTTAAGAACAAAGAATCAACATAGACCAAACGAGAAAGGAGAACAAAAGAAGATCTTTCATATGTATAGGCAAAAGTATGTTACATAAATGGGGACTCTAAAGGGGCGTGTTATACAACAGATGTCGTTATTCAGAATTCTCGGAGTCTTCTTCCTCTTCTTCTGGGAAGGCCCACTTTCTGGCTTCGGCTTTGATCTTTTTTGCATCGTCGACCTCAGTAAATAGATCGAAGCCCCGAGCTTGTAACTCTTCAAGAACAGAAAGGCGAGTTTGGCATTTGGTGTATTCGACTAGAATCTTCGACTGTTCCTGAGTAGCCTCGGCATCAGCCCTGTATTGGTCTACTAATTCATCGGCCTCAGCCTTGGATACAACAACCTCCGATTTTGCTGATTGCAGCTCGTTCACCAAAATATCACGATCCGAGGTGAGTGTATCGACCTGGGATTGAAGCGTATCGGTGCTCTTAGTCAGAGTCCCGATTTTCTCTTGTGCCTCCGAAAGTCGATTTTCCAAAGAAACCATTTGACCTTGGAGGGTTTCTTTTTCCGAGGTCAGCAGATCGGTCTTAGCTCTCCATTCGTTAGTCTCTACTTTGGCCTCGTTCAACGCGGATCGGAATTGGTTTATTTGGTCAAGCTGCTGCCCCATCTGGTCGAGTATACCAGTATTCTCCTTGCGCACAAAGTCTAGTTCGGCTCGAAGGGTCGACATCTCCCCTTCAAGCCGCTCACGACGTGCCTTTTATTCCCTTACTCGAAGAAAAGCCTCATGATGAAGCACCGAGGCCTACGAGTACAAAATAAAATAAGACAGTTAGTCAAAATTGAAAAACAAAAATGGCAAACACCGGACAAGGCTTATAGAAAGTTTTACCTTATTTGATGCTTGTTGAGCTTCATTGAACAAGCAGGCCTCATCCACCTCGTCCATTACGGCCTGATCCTCTTCGGTCACCAAACACCAAAGATAACTAGCCACCCCCACAGGTGCAGAAAGGGCTCTAGCATCTTCGGGAATGGCAAACTTTATTATTCTTTTTCGATCAGGGTTGAAACTCGGGGCAGGAAATCTATCGACCAGCTTGGGACCGAAAGACGCCTTGCTCGTCTAGGTGGATGGACTCTTCCTCGGCACTTCGAGCCCAAAGGTATCCACCGATGGCACACCGTCAAAGAAATCTTCAAAAGGCCCTTCCGATACATGGCCTTTGCTCGGGGAGTGTGCTCTTGCAGCTCGGGCTTCATTAAGAGTTGACTCGGAGAAAGAAGGGGAGTCCATTGCATTTGGGAGGCCCGAGACTCCCTGCGCTGCCTCCCCTACATCGGCGGGAGCCCCAGTCCTCACCCTCGCATCGAGATCCTCTACTCGATGAATATGAGCTTCGTCGACCCTCGGCTCGGGGACTGCCCGAGATGGCTCGCTGCCCAAAATCTCGAGACCTTCGCCTTCTTCGGACTCATCGTCTAATCGATAAGCTACGTCCGAGATTCCGAGCTTACGAGCTATACTCTTCTTCGATTTCTTCTTCTCGGGCCCAGAAGAATCGGGGACTTCTTTCCTCTTATTCTCCCTTTCCTGCTCCGAGGCAGGGGGAGGGCAGGGAACCTCTCTACCGGGGGACGCTGGTCTCAATTCAACGTCCTTCAATAGACCTGCAAAGGAAGGAACGGAGTAAGATATAGAGCAGCAGCATCATCGATAACATAAGATGTGGAATAAAAATGTTACCGGTCTCACCAAAATTCTCACCATGATTTTTGGCCTCCCATCGGCCCTTTGATATCTCGCGCCAGGCACGCCTTGAATAGGTCCTTTGAGATACCACCTTCTGGACCCACTCTTTCAAATGCTGAATCGCAGCCGGCATTCGAGAAACGGCTACACCATGCGAGATATGTTAGTAAGATAACAAAGGGAAGACACCGAATGAATTGAAATAGGAAGATGGTACTTATGGTCATGTTCCACTTTTCAGGGAACGGCATATTTTCGGCAAGGATCAGGTCCGATGTCTTTATTCGAACAAATTGGCTCATCCAGCCTCGGTCCCTATCCTCGTCGATGCTCGAAAAGGGGGCTTTGCTAGCCAGGCGAGCAAGTTTTATTAGTCCCCCTCGGAAGATTCGGGGACTGTATAGTCTCAGGAGATGATCGAGGGTGAAGGGGTGCCCTTCGATCTTACTCACAAAAAAACGGAAGAGAATGACTATTCTCCAAACAGAGGAAGGATCTGACCCAGCGTTACATTGCATCTTTTGCAAAATTCGACGATGATGGGGTCCAAAGGGCCCAACGTGAAGGGGTAAGTGTAAACACTCAAGTAGCCCCCCACGTGGGTGGTGATTGCCTCTTCTGGTGAAGGAACCACCACGTCCTTACCAATCCAGTTGCAATACTGCTTAACCCTCTCGATGTGTTTGTTCGTAATAGAACAAATGTATCTGGTGACCGGCTCACCCCGGCCCGGTACAGAAGAAGCCTTCTCTACCTTAAAGTCGGTACCGGTTGAGCATTCGACCGGTACGAACGCTTTTAGTGGGGGCTCGGTTGAAGTCCCCTCGACAACGACAAGTTCAGCTTCTTCAACAGGTTGAGAAGAAGAAAGTGTTTGTTTCTGGGGAACGAATTTGGATGTCTTTGCCATTAAAAATAAAGAGTTAAAGAAGAAAGTAAGTATCAGGAGTAAAACAAGAACAAAGGAGATTACACTTATAAGCAAATTCAGGAGACTTGGAGAATACAATAACGTAAACTTTGGAAATGAAGGAAGGGAGGGCTATTTATACCCTCTTAAAGATGGCGGTTCGAGTCCCAAAATGAGGAAACATTAATTAGCGTTTGCAAGCATTGCAGGTCTTGTCCTCAGTTAGTCTGCGAAAAGGCATTTTTGATATTTGACACGTGCGTCACCATGCTGCCGTCATTCACCAATATGACGTTTTGCGATGTGACTCTCCAGGTTCTGTGTTACGTGCCATAAGTATGTCTCCCTTAAACCTAATCTTAAAAGCGGCGGCTCATGTCGTTCTTTATCATTACTCTTTAAAAAACGAGGGGACTATCTGTACGAGATCGAGTTCGATCACCTGCATAAGGGATATAGGTTTTGGGGCTCGACGACCAGCGTCGATTGAAGTCGCTACACGATAGGCCGAGATCGGGACATCGAAAGGAGAAATCCAGGACGGGATTCCACCGGAACGAAGCTCGAAGCCAAGGCGTTCGAGACGAGATCATCGAGGCTGATCAGGGTAAAACATCCTATGGTAAAAATATCAGATTTGCGTAACTGAAGGACCGAAAATCTCGTGATATGTAAACATCTCGGCGGGAATCGCGGCTTAAATCAGTAAAGACGTTGAATTCATTAATTCTAGGGATATCTTACCTTGTAAATAAGATTTTTACCTTGTATAGAATTCTTTTCCCTTCCTATATAAATCGGCAGCCCTATTGTAAACGGGGGGGGACAAGACACGACCAAAATACAAAGTTTAGCTTACTCTAACTACTCTCTTTATCAATTTAATTTTATTTTTGTTCATCTTAGAGATTCCACCACAGCAGAGTTACTCAATATTGGTAGTTTGCTTTCTCTCTTATTCATTGAATTTAGCCTCTATTTTCTTCCGTTCTTTATTTGTATCAAATCCAGTCACGCATCCTTAAAATCACGTACAAATTTAATTGTAATCCGTAGTCGAGGGTAAACACTGAGTGCCTTTTAACCTTTGTTATCTTTCTTTCTCTGTTAAAGACAGAGATAAACATATATTGGTGCATATAAACGCATAACACCTTAAAGAGAGACGCGAGCTGACACTCTGCCAATGCAATAATCCTTCGACCTTTCGCGGAATCAGATTCGAACATGATTCTTCACCATTATATTTTTAAAACGTACTATTTTCTAGTAAGGGACGGAGCTAGGTGAGCGGAAGGGGTTCAACTGAACCTCCTGCGTCGAAATTACACTGTATATATAAAATATTTTTTTTTTCATGTATATATATTAAGTGTTAAATCTTGCAGAACCCCCTTCCTCGGATATTACACTATATATAAAAGATAATATTTTTTCATGTATAAATATTAAGTGTTAAATCTTCTTAACTTCTTTGCGTGTTTTTTTTTTTTTTTAATTCCCCTAGATGAAAATTCTGCTTCTACTCACATATTTAGTAGCTCCTCTTAAGCATTCTGATTTGTGGGTGGCCGATAAATAAACACCACTAGGAACAATTTTCAAAAGATCCCCTTCTACGAGCAATTGATGAGGAAAGTTTGTCGTAGCCATTCTGCAATTGAACGAGAGAACCCTTTCTCTCATTTATAATGCAATCTTCCGTATTTACCAATTGTAAACATGTTAGTCAGTTAGTGTATCACGCAAAATTAAAAGTATACTTCTCCATGTTTCGTTATAATGGTAAAAGAGTCGTGTATACAAAAGATTAAAGAACCGCTGGACAAAATGCGTTTAATAAATCAAAGCACATAAACAGAAGTTGATAATCAATGTTAACCCGCTACAAGTACTCTTACTCATAAGACCAGAGGTGGATGCAATATATTAGTAGCGGGTTCAACTAAACTCAGTACTGTCGATGCGAAGCATAAATTTATATGTAAAATCTAATAAAATTGCAACAAACAGTAGCTCTGAACTCATAACTTTAAAATATAATGAATTCAATGCTATAAAAACCTTAAAGGTTGAACCCATAAAGTTTAAATTCTGGATCCACCAATGCATAAGACCCGTGTTGTTTGTTCCCCCAAGACTACTGCAAACAGGCACTTGACGCCAAAGAAATCTGTTGTGTGCCCAAAAAAAAAAAAAAAGAAAACCCCAACAATTCTCAAACTCTGAAACTTTTTTATCTGGAAAGAATTGAACAGAAAATGGAGGTCAGCGCCCACTATTCGTCCAGCAAAATTTAGCTCTTCCATTTGTACCATCTGCAAGCTGCATCCTTCATTCTTTTTTGATAGAAATCGTCCATAGGAGGTCAGATTCAGATTGCACGGTTACTATGTTCTCTTTCACGATATTAGATGTACTGACTAAACCACCAAATCTCATTTCTGTCTTGTCTGAATAGAAGTCAATTGAATGTAAATCAGTCTAGTAGGAAAGTAGATAACCACAAGTACGATGGCATCAACTAAAATGTTAGCATAGGCTATCTGGAGAGAAATTTATCCTTCTTGTGTTGAACCAACAGCAAATAGAGATATGCAGCACATAAATCATCAGCCCATAACAAATTGAGGCAGGTTGAGTCTAAACTACCATATTAAAATTTAAAAAGGAAAGAGTAGATGGAGCTACTCACCCAAATTCCATTTGAGACCTGTGGTTGTGGTTCTTCCAGCAGCCGTTCCAATGGGTATGAGTCCGCAATGTGGGCCCTCAACAGAGGACTGGATATGAATCTTGTGATGATGTGTACTCGGAAGAAGTTGGATGAGGCAATCATCAGAGAGAAGAATAATCGGCATGGACGGGAAACGGCATATGACATTAATATTTCCCATCTCATGGTCAAACCTTCCACCAAGTGCTCCGGTGGCTAGAATACACAGCTGTAATTACACAGAGATACAAGTCAATCCCACTGAAACTACATTGGGCATTCTTTCCAGTAATGGGGTCCTATATTCTTCTAATTGCTCTGGGAGTATGCTAAATTCTATTTTGGCTCTCCCTGTGTGTGCTTGTAATTATCATCTTACTATGTTAGAGTTGTAATATTGCATCAGATTTGTGATCTTTGTAGTAATAATAATAATAATAATGGTAATAATAAAAAGAGAATAACAAATATATTGTTCCTTCTAATACCACTTTATACTATATTTTTTAAGCAAAAGTAATAGAACTTGGACCGATCATGCTTACCAGTAGAAAACTTCCACTATATATGATAAGGCATATAACATTTTTTCCCATAATAACCTTACAACATACCCTACTAGTGAGAACAGGGAAGAGGTCAAAAGGGTTATTGTATTTATTGATGGTTACTTCACCTTGCCACTTTATATACTCACTTTCTTGAAGATAGTGCATGTAATGGTGTCCCTGGTAACTAGTTTCAATTTTATTTCAAAGGAATGAGTAAAAGAAGCAACAAATGACGCTTATATCACCTTAAATTGAATAATGGCGAATAAGCAATACATACTGATTCACCATGTGAAAGATTTTCTAATGAATTGTTTATTTCTAATATCTATTCTAAATGAATAATATCCTATTATTAGCAATAATCATAACTAAGAAACAATTAGAGCACAAAAATCCCACAACGAAAAGATGCAGATATAGTTTGAGCAACTATTTAGTGTAGAGATATTTTTAATGGATAGAAACTAGAACATAGCATATTGATAAACATGGGAAAAGGGTAAAAATTTCCAGAGCTATGTTAAAAAGCTTAACTTACATTTGGATGTTCCGGGTTTAGTAATTCACGAATATATGCAACACATTTATGAAGATCTGTAGTATCTTGATCATGAGATTCATCAATTACCTTGGTCCCCTGCAAAGTCACCAAGTTATACATCCTCAAAATATGGTTCTAAACATGCTTTGTAATGAACTGCACAAACATATTGCACAAGAACAAGACGGCAAAGAACGATCTTGAGCCACGTTGCTAATTATATCCAAAAGCGTAATAACTATCTAGTAACTGATATGATATATACATCTAGTCAGGTAGCTAAGAATCCTCACTAACATGCTTGAAAATGAAACAATGCACAAGAATAATTACATACTACATTAGAAAGAATTTAAGCAAGACCAGAAGTTATTCTCTTGATCTTTACACAGAAACTAGTAAGTAGAAGTGTGGTAACTGCTCGTACACAGGGCATTAACTTGAACTCAACAATATATTTGGAAACCACAAGGTTTTAACAAAGTGGGCCTCTCTGCCAGACTTAAGAATATATATGCACAGCTCAACTGTACTGTAAACAAATTTCTCACTCTCGGATAAGGTGAAAGACCAGGAAGCTCTTAACACATCATACACTAGTAAACTGTCACATGGAGCTCCACTCCATTGCATATCAAATAAGATCCACCACAAAGGTTATGTAAGGCTAAGGTTTCAATCACCAGATTCTTTCAGTAAGGTCAAACACCAAGTTCTTTGAAGGTTGACGTCCCTGGAGGTCGGCATTTAACACAAAGTGATGACTCAATTTAAAGTAGGATAAATCATACTAGTCTTAAGGGATGACTTGTAAGTGTATATCAATCAGGACTGCCTCAATCCCAAATTAATTGAGATCGGGTACATCAATCCTCTGTATCTATTCTGCCGCACTATTCAGGTTCCATTTCATTTCAACACTAAATATTCTGTCTTTTAAGGCAAATTAGATATTCTCTAAAACTAGATGTTCTCTTACACTTATCCCTACAGAAATATAACAATGTGGATGCTTTTAATATATTTCTCGGAAAACAGATTTGCTAAGCAACTACAGAACCATCACAAGCAAACTCTAGCTTACCAGGCCTCTATAAAAGTCAAGAACATCAGTTCTGATTGAATCCATATCTCCTTTTATAGCATATGGCTTGTACCTGCAATAAAATCAAGGTCACTCAAATTCAATCTAAGACGACAAAATAAAATTTTCCAAATATTAAGAAATCGTGCTTTAGCCCAAAAAAGGAAAGGAGAAATCCTGATGCTTTTTCATATTGTCTGCATGTGTTTTTACTCACTTAAAGCTCAAACTCGAATGTCAGTAATTGTCCCATGTTTGGACTACTAATATGGCATGAAAATTTTCAAATAGTAACTTATAACTCATTCTTTCCTCCAGCAAAAATCCAAGTTTTAGTTTCCTTTCGCACATTCTGATCTAAAAGGAAAAAAAACACGAAGGCCCACGTGAGGGGAGTGTAGCAAACCTAAACAAGTTCACAGAGTTCAAAGCTACTAATATATATATAATTTTTTTTTAAGTAGATTTTTCTTTTCTCGAATTGGTGGATAAAAGTAAATAATTCGCCTATGAAAATCCCTGTTTTATTCCTTATTATTTTGCAAATTTGCAAACAAGTTTAGAGCTTGAAGAACGAACCAGCAACAAGCTGCTATGTATAACCAGTAACAAGAGCAATTGCTAAATGAATTTAGAATCACCTCTTACGAATATCAGAAGGGTCGTCATGAGGAAAAAAGAGGGGCAATTCATCAAACACCCTATTCGCTCCACCGTCAGCGCAAACATGAACCTGTGCTGCTCTAAACAACAAACATATGCCACCATTTTCAGGGAAATTACAAGGACATAGAGAACTTCAAAAAAGGGTTGCAAAAAGGAAGGCGCAGGGATCATTACCGTGCTCCCAGAGCAAAGGAGTGAATCGAGGGAGGCGTTGGTTAAGGATAACAAGCGCGTAAGTTAGAGCAGGTCCGTTGTCGGTAGGAAGATTTGGAAGGAGGAAGGTAGATGAATGAGGCATCATTCCCATCGTTGCCAACTTGCGCCCCTCCAAATCACTCCGCTGTTTCAGTTTTTCCAATGAAGAAAGACAAAACATAAGAACACCATTATATACCAATCAATCAATTAATTAATTAACTACGTCTTAATCCTAAAATTATTTAGTACAGACAAGGTGCTGTAAACCTCAAGCTTATACAAACCTCAAACGATTGGGGTTAAAGACGAGATTTTGGTAGAAGAAAAGAGAATATTAGAAGCGGTCAACAATTGAGACGGAAGAAATTTCAGGTATATATAGGAGGAGGCAGAACTTTGTGGAAATATTTCGATTGGTCAACCCCTTTATTACAGGCAGATTTTGCGGTTGTGTTTAACCAATTTTGCAAAAAGGTATTTTTAAGAGATGTATCTTAGAAAATAATTTTTAGTTATTTATTATTAGAGACTTTGATTAAGTTTTTCAATTTTACTTAATTTATTATAAAATAATAAAAGAAGAAAAGAGTATTGCATAAAAAAATATAAGGAGAGAGAATTCTTTTTAATTTGGGATGAATTACAATGGAACAGAACATCTCTATTTATAGGGAAAAAATGATTTAGCCACATAGTAACAAAATCCTAAAATCTCTCTAGAATATAGAGATTCACCTTAAATACAATTTTATTTATAATACTACCCCTTGAATGTTTATTCAACAGATAATGTGTCTCGTTAAAACCTTAACTAAAATAAAACTCAGTTGGAAAAAAATTCTAGTGAAGGAAAAAGAGTACACATGTTTAATAATACGCCTTTTGGTTGTCTCGTTAAAAACCTTGCAAGGAAAACCTAGTGGGACAAAATCTTGTAAGAAAAAAAGAGTACAAAGCGTATTAACTCCCCCTAATAAGACAATCAATTCGCATCTTTGAGCCTTCGCATTTCAATCTTGAGCACCATCTTCAAAAGATCGTTGGTAGAGATTCAATAAACAAATCAGCCATATTAACTTGAATGAATATGTTGCACCTTGAAATCATCATTCTTGATAGATATGTAATGTCTTCATATAATGTCGTGGAATGACTTTTTCAATGTTTCCATAGAGGTAAAACTTCTCGCTAACACATTATCATGCTTATAATTATAGCAAGATATATATGTGCACAAATTGCACTTAGGATATGGTACTTCAAAACCAAGAATTGTATATGCTTTAAGTGATTTAAATCCTTCAGGGATTGTCATATAAGTATAGTCAAATAAGCCATTAAATAGACTTTAGATGCATAACAAATTTTCACGTCATGCTAGATATATAAGACAAAATAAAAATGATTACACACGTCATTGACTCTATACATTCAAGTGTTTTCATGTCTTTCATATGAAACCAATTATATTCGAATTTATCTATACGCTTTAGGTATACCATAGACTTTGTCCTTCCAGGACTTATTCTAATAGGAGTATTTGCAATGAGAATATAGTTACTTTCTTTGGGTCAGCAAATGCGTCTAGCATGCTTCGCAATATATTGTATATGAATTATCTATTTATGAACTTCAAGTTCATATTATCTTTTTCAAGGATCTAGATGTACAAATAATAATTCATTCAACGCAACTTTTTCTCAACTGTTTATCATGTCTCCCCCTCATGCTAGAAAAACTAACTTGCTTCCTCAACTTTGGAAACCCACCTTTGTACGTTATAGTGTTAATCGAAATATACACCGCACATCAATAATATATGATGGAATTATTTGATTCCCGACCCTGAACCACTTGTGAGGGGAGAAAATAATATACTTTCGTATATAACCTATATCAAACTGATATAGATAACTTTGTTCTCATAAGCAACAATTTAGTTATTAAGTGTAGGCATTCAATAAATTATTTTGCTAAATCAACTGTAATGTGAACCAACTTATCAAGATGAACTGTCTGGAATAGAAAATCTGAAAATTATGCTCTAAATTAAATTATTGAGCAAGTTACCTCGCAAACACCAGGTTGCGGGTTAATAATGATCGCACATGTAACCATCTCATAGATGCATCTTATGTGGTATACATGGCAAGTGAATGAGCTCATATTCACCTTTGATATTTACAGCATTCATGAGATTCAATCCCACTTTTAGTTGGTCTATTAATTAATGAGAACAAGTAACATAAGAGAATTCGTAAAGAATTTTCTAGTTCTTAATATTTACTCATGTGAATTCTCTTTTATTTTTGCACATCATACTTAAATTGATATGGCTAACTAGTTATGCCAACTTGGTAAATTATCAATATGATAAACTTCAGGTTTACAACATGACATGTACAATTATAAATAAACTCCAAGTTTATTATGATATGGGTTTTTATATTAATAAATTTCTACTTTATTGTGGCATTCTTTTATTTGTGTAGTACAAACTGGAGAATAAGCTTTTCACATGCATATTACCCCGCTATAAGTTGTAGCAATAGAAGATATTAAATCTTTACTTTATTTGTAGTCTCAATATAACCAATCGCTTTCACGAATACTTTAGAAACTCAATATGTTTCTTTGAGACTTAGTACGATACAATAGCATATTGATAATCAATTGTATTTCTCCAAAATAGTATAATTGTACTATCACATATTCATCAACATCCATATGGTGAATATCTCTTTCAGAGAGAAGGTTATACCATTATGGTCATGGTCCAAAACTATTACAGGCAAGTTATGTTGCTTTTATTACTTTTGTCCTGTAATAATAACATTTTCATAACCACAATAGGTATGTGATCAATGACCATTCGTGCCATAATAATGAAATTATTTTCTTATTTCATCTCAAACCTCCTTCTAGAGATGAGTGTGGTATATTCACTATCACAAGCACGTTCATATTCACCCAAGAATGAATATGTATTCATAAATAACATGATGTCACATTTCACACCATGAATTGACCGTAATCATCTATACGTGCTTTACAATATTTCATGTCAAATCGATAACAAACATTACTTTCACAGAATGAAGGATTATTTTGAGAATCTTTATTGTTCTCATTACCACAGTGATGACGATTTTAATTTCATCTATTGCCACGTCCACATCCATTGATACATTCATGGTAATAATTTTGTCTTCTTTCAGATTTATCACATATTGCTATCACATTTTCTTAAGGGAATGAGAATGAAGCAAATTCAATAGGACAAGTTTTTATTTTTTGTGCTCTCAATCATACATAAATTTGATCATGGCAAGACAAAATTTTTACCACTTCGGGTTGTTATAATTTCTTACAAACTCCACTAAATTATAATTATCAATGATAACCTTTTCTGATTGCAAAACCACCCTTTTTTGTGGAATTTCACTTGATTTTCCTCTTTTCCTTTTCCTGTTATTGCCGCTGTTTCATTTATAAGGAATGAGACTATGAAGACTTCAAGAATATCCTTGCATGTCCACTAAACTTATTCAGAGTTTAATGATTTTGAGATTTTGTATCAATCGACCATTGTTGTCTTGACAAAATTGTCCTCGGCTTGTACTATCAATTTCATATTCATACTTCTTAATTTTGAAAGAAGAAGACCTCAGCTACACTTTGATATTTTCACAACAAGTGATCCAAGACGGTAAGGTCTTGTGCCGATAACGTATTATAAAATAATAAAAGAAGAAGTGGAGTATTACAGAAAAAAGTAGGGAAAAAAAATTCTTATTAATTCGGGATGAATTAGAATGGAATAAAACCTATTTATTTATAGGGAGAAAATGACGTAGCCACCAAATAACAAACACTAAAATCTCTCTAGAACATAGACATTCACCTTAAATACAATTTTATTTATAAAATAATTAAAATATTTCATCTTTTATTTGAGATTTGGTATGACTAGCACAAAGAAAGGGTTTGAAGAGATGAGGAAAGAAACGCATACAATGAAAGAGGAAGAGACAAAGTCTTTATGGTTGATTTTCTTATTGAAATGAAGAAGAGGTACTTTTGTAAATGAAGTTATTGATAAGAATATTTTTTAATTCAAAGAATAAATTCTTACTTCTGCTTCTAGCTTCTTTTCCATGACAGAGCAACTGCGGTTCAAAAATTATTTTTTATTGGCCAAATAACCTCAAATTTCCACAAATAATATTTTCTTGTTTCTTTTTCATATGGTGTGTCAAATAATATTTTCTTGTTTGTTTTTCATATGGTGTCTAGTATTCATACTGGCAGTGATGTTTGTCGATCGGTACCGTAAGATTTTAGTCATTTCGGTTTAGTATTGTAGATATTCGATTTCTTAAAATGTTATACCAATACCAAACCCAATTACATTCTACATGGTTCAACTTTTCTCCTTTCGATTTTGATTTATTCGGTCCGATAATTTTAATTTATTCGTCTTGAATATTAACTAGTGCATAAAATCATAGACCGTAGTATTATTATTAAAGTACTAAATTAAAACGTTCTAAGCTCACCTGACTATTGACAAAATCTTTAATCAAAACCATCAAGTATCAACAAAGAGAAAAAAGATACATAAAGGAATACATTTGATCATTGAAAATATCATGTTACTTGCTTAGAGTTGATTGTTGAAAGTAGAGAATACAACAAGGACTAATCCAACATATGCAACAACAATATAAGAGTAACGGAATAAGAAACACCCTAAAACGGTTAAAATATTATGTTATACTGCTTGGCAACCTACAGAGTAAGAAATCTGCATCCGACCTTGTTCCTCCATTTTCCTAAAGAACTACATGAGTTTTACTGTCAACCTCAACATGAATGCCAAAGAAAAATATTGTATAACTTAGTATGATAATCAATTATATCTGTAATATGTAATTTATTTCGATACAGTATTGGTATTTCGGCATTAATTTTTTAAATACTAAATACTATACATAATACCAAATTATTTTAAAAACTTAAACCAAATACCAAAATATCGAATACCATATTACGCTAATTCAATATGTACCATATTATGCACAGCCCTATTACGTATTGGCACCCAACTAAATGCAAATATGCCCAGAAAAGTTCCACATTCGGGATAAAAGCGCAACCTAACAAAGAAAATTTCATACTTGAAGTGAACCCCAAAATACCCACTTAAGAATAAACGATACCTCACTCCACCGTAATCCTTATTGATAAAAAAGTACTTTTAGCTTGTCAAAAACTTGGTCAAAAAACTCTAAAATTATATTCTACGGGAAGGAAGTAGACACAAAATCTGGTAATTTCTTCTTATCCCAAAAAAGAATACCCGTCATGGTATTACGCCACAACAGAAATTTTTACCAAAAGGTATTCTACTTCATCAGACAAATCAAAGCTAAAAGCCCTTGAGAGTTGGGAAAAGTCAGGCGGATAAAATAAAACAATTACAATAAGTACAAGTATCACAAGCTGTAAGTTAAACAATTTTCAACGACTTAAAAAATAACCTTTTCCAGAGACATAATTCCTTCGTACTAAACATACAGTATCTCCAAGAACAAAAAAGTTAATCTTGAGCTTATAAACAGTTTTAAGTACAAACCAATGATCTTGGAAAGTTTAGGAAGAATTGCAATTGTCAACGGTAACATTAAGAAAGGAAGAGAGAAAACTACACAAAGATAACAAAAAAGTATAATAAAAACAGCATTAAATAAGCGTAGCTTAAGATCTATTGGTCAAAACAGTGAGCTAGCTGATACTGAACCAGCAAAACGAATCCACGCAAATCCAGCTAGACAATGTCAGTTTGACTGAGAGAGAGTCGGTTTCAGTTATGAAATTTAGGGTCATGGCAACCACCCAGAGGAGAAACAATGACCAACTGGGAATGAATGGGGAACCATAATAAAATCCCACCTAACAATTAATAGGAGAGAGTTTCACAAAGGCTCCTAAATAGTCGTCCCAGTAATACAAACACAAATTAACTTCAGTATCAATCACTTTAGCACTAGTTTTGATCCATATATGTCGATGACCTTATGCCAAGACGTGACCACAATTCACAGATGAAAGCATTTGCAGTCAACCCCGTGAGAGAGGCCAGTTATTGAGGTGGTGGAAGTGCTCAACAAAGCCAAAATATTATCCAAAGTTAATAAAAATATTCAACGGAACAGACATATGGAGGCCAATAAAATAGTCTGTATTTTCTCCTCCAGTTAACCCCAACAAGTTTGCCCGCTTCATCATAAGATTTCAAACTATACAATAGTCAATACAGAAAAAGAATATTAGAATACAGTTACTAAATTAGTCAACTCGTATATACAGAGAAGAGACCTACAACAGAGAAAATTGGATGAGACAAGATTTGAGACTCATTAAGACTAGCAATTGCTAAGATAATATCCTATGAACTAATATGATACACAAGGGCCTGAGGGGAACCTGAAATGGATTATCCATGTAGGTCCCGCTGCCGTATCGGGTTGCAGAACAGGAAAATAAATAAACCAATGGTATATAGTTACATATTTCCTCTACATGAAGTAGCTGAGAGATGTTTTCTTCCTTGATCCACCTTCTCCATATAATTCATTCCACTGGAGAAGCTCATTCATGTTTGAAGATTCTGGGGATACACTAGCACATACCTGCATCCATTTGACACATAAACAAGTCATGAATCAACTAAATGCATACACAGGTAACACACTATACCAAACTATTCTCCACAGTGATGACAAAGTTAGAAAACACACAAGGGCCCAAGAAAGTAGTAGTACTTGAACATTTTTTCCCACACTAACACGAAACAATTTCATTTCCACAAATTGGTGCAAAACCATCAAAGATTCCTGGTTGGTCATCCAGGTAGGTCAAATACAAAAGCTCGCAATAAGACTATGATATCAACATCGCCTATGCGACAACGCATTCAAGAAGAACATGATATTTAGATTGAGGTTATTAATTTAGCTGCTATCTGTTCCATCTAAAAAAAATAGCTGCTATATATGGAGGCGCCAATTGTGATGGTCATCCGATTGCATGAACTCAACTTTTCTTCTTCATTACAGATACAGGGTCTTCTGGAGAGTGCAACCATAACAAGGATAAGAGATAGCATAGATTTATGGAAGTGGACCCGCTAGAATCAGTGTTGTCAAACGCGCACTTAAAGCGCGCTTAAGCCTTACAGCGAGGCTCAAAACATGTTGAGCGCTTCGCCTCGCTTTGTAGACGCTTCATGTCGCATCAAAACTCTAAGACATACTTTTCCTTGCCAATGAAAGTGAATACTGAACAATTGATATTTCACTTTATCTTAATCTTTTTTTTTCAATTTTTTGTCCATATGTTGTTATTCATGCTTATAATTATCGGTCTTGGACTACAAATACATATTTTTACTTTTTCTCCCGTTGCGCCTTTTTTCATTAAAGCCCACGCTTTATTTGCGCTTTGCACTTAAAGCCCCAACGAGCCTTAGAGCTTTTTTACGCTTTTCGCTTTGATAACACTGGCTAGAGTTTACCGAAATGAGGCACCAAACAAGATCAGCTGCCTAAAGACTGGAATTTGAGCTCACAAGACTAAGTAACCAAGTTCCTGGGACCCCCCAACAGTGGCTTTACCCAGTGGATATCTTCCTACCTAATCACACTCTTATCAACGTTAGTAGCAGGCATTGCACTGCCGTGGAGATGGTGTTTCTGTATAGGGGCCAAAGGAAATAGCTTATGAACTAAGACCCTCACCGCATACAATTAGGCTCCGTAAAATTAAAAAACCATTGTGTATATCAGTTTAAAAGAGAGGACTAGTGGAATTTGAGACTATATTTTATCGTCAGGTTGAAGTTTGGTGGCTTAAAAGCAAAGGCCAGCCCGTGAAGGTACAAGAAGTACCTATACTAATGGCTGACTAGGAGATGCTAGTGTAAATAGAGAATCACTCGACTTGCAATCCATGAAACAATGAGGAAAGAAGCCGCTCGTTAAGAGAGGATTACATCAGTTTGAGGAGCTATTGATCTTTCAAGCTACATTTATAGACTAGCAGATCGAAACCAAAAGATGTTGTGGTGGTCTCTTGTGCAATCACATGAACAAAATTCCTTTTTCAACTACTTCACAGTAGCATGTAAAATACATGAGAGACCGACAACATTCATCGGTTCAACCAGTCAATGTGATTATGACGACGGCTCTCAAATCCCAAATCTGGATCTCGCACCATCAAATATATAAACAATAAAAACTAATCACTTGAGTACATATATATCTGACATTACGAGAGATGTTCCATTCCTTCCTCTATGATCTCCATATTCTCTTTCTTTGTTGTGAAGTAACTGATTGAATGCTGTCGATCTCTCATATCTTCTGTATGCTGCCGTGAAGTAGTTCAAAAACCAGTCAACACGATTTACCCATTATTTTACGACGACGGATCTCAAATCCCAAATCTGTATCTCGCACCACCGAATATATAAATAAATAAAAACTAATCACTTGAGTACAGACATATCTGACGCTACCAGAGTTGTTCCATTCCTTCCTCTCTATGATCCCCACATTTTCTTTCTTTGTTGTGAAGTGCATGTGGATATTGGAGCCCCAGTCTCAATGAATGAACTGGATCAAAGAGCTACCTTCCTGGAACTGCCTCCTTACTTTAGATCGTTAGTTCAACAATTCAAACTCAGATCAGTTGGCAAGTGGATTCTGTGCCTGGGTACGAGCTATAAACTAGAAATTCGATCTTGAAAGAGTACCGAAGGCGGATTAGTTGTTTATTTTCGAAAGAGAATTTTATTAGAAAATCTGCAACAGTGTGATACCGAACATTTCTCCTGAACCCCAAATACTCTTGCAGAGAAATTAGAATGCATGGAACAAAAATCAGATTAACAACCACAGTACGTGCAATTGTGTACCTGTTCATGTGCATATTTAAAATCATCCATGTTAAGTGGACGGATGTCTGCACTACTATGCAATGCCGGACTTGGCTTGTTCTCTGCAACTGCCGATGCTTTCTCCTGAAAGCATGCCCCAAAAGTAAAGAATAACAAATCAATTAATTTAGCAGATTAAAGTGTAACGACACCATAGGAGATGATGATGACCAATTAATTTAAGACATCACCAAAGGAAACACATCATGGAGCTAGAACAAAAAGACTTCCAAACAAAACTAGTAATAGCACTTTTGTATGTCGTGATCCAGGTCACCAATTCAACTAAATGTTGGAAGGTCACAGAATTATAAGGAACAACTAGAATGAACTCAAGCAACTAACCTTCTTCTCTTTCTCCAAAATTTCTCTAATCGGGCAATGCGCAGCTGTCACACATAAATTCTGGGATTGGAAAGTTCAGACAGCAGTAAGTACGATATCCAATATAGATTCAAAAATAATGCAGTTATTTTGAAGGGTGGATTGCAAAAACAGATGCATTTAGGAAGTGCAAGCAATCTTGATCTAGACCTTTAAATCGCTCCCTGAATACCCTTCCGTCATATTAGCAATAGCTTCTACATCCACATTTGGCGCTAATTCTTCCTTCGCCAATATCACTCTCAAAATTTTCTTTCTGTTTGGAGCATCTGGCACGTTTACCATCAACCTGCATTGATCAATCATTGGAGCATCAGTACCCGTAAATCATTTAAAAATCATCATTGATCAATCAGTTACACAAATGATAAGGAAATAATTTCATTAAATTTTACCTGCGGGGAAGCCTCCTAATAACTGCTTCATCAAGGTCAAAGGGTCTATTTGTTGCAGCAAGCACAAGCACCCGTTCCTTGTCTTTTGTACGCAAACCATCCCAATTTACCATGAATTCATTCTTCATTTTCCGCATAGCTTCATGCTCTCCTGGATTTTCTCGTCTTCCTAACATGCTGTCCACCTAGTAGACAAGAAGAAGTGGAGGCAAACGGACAATATAAACAAAGAACGATATAAAGAAGAAAATTTTATAACTTTGTAGGGTGTGAAAAAGGAAAATCTAGCTTTGTAATCTATATAGGAAAAAAGCATAGCCCAGCAATGGCTGCAACCTGGAGAAAATGTCACCAACCTCGTCAACGAAAACAACACTAGGCGCTATTTTACTAGCTAAAGTGAAGACTGCCTTGACATACTTCTCTCCTTCACCGAACCACTGACAAGAAAAAGTTGTCAACCATTAAGAAGGGCCAGTCAGAGATAAAACAGCAGAAAGCAGATATCAGTGATACCTTTGACGTAATGCTTGACATTGATATGTTTATAAAGTTTGCACCAGCCTCAGTAGCAACAGCTTTTGCAAGCATTGTTTTACCGGTACCTGGAGGTCCAAAGAGCAATATTCCCTTGCAAGGCTGTAGATTGCATCTTGTCAGAAACATGAGTGAGCACCGGATGACCAAGTTCTATCTACCACAACCCCCCCCCCTCTCCAAAAACCCCAAAAAAGAAAAGAACCCGAGATAGAGGAAAAAAGATCCCAATAGACTTCAAGTCTTCAACATAAAGCAAATTTCTTTACCTTGGTCAGCTGTCCTTTACAAAACAATTCTGGTCTCTGAAGAGGCAACATCACCAATTCTTTTAGAGTATCCTTGACAGTTTCCAAGGCCCCAATGTCATTAAAAGTAACACCAATATCACTAGGTGGAATTACGTCCCCAAGTAGTCTCTTCTCGAACTCATTTTCAGTAACCACATCCTGAAAGTCAAGTATCCATCTCAGATTTCAGAAAATTCAGAAGAAGAAGCACCTTTTTCAAGAAGTAAATTTGCACAGTCAAGAAAAATCAGAGAGAGCCACCTTGAGGGATTTCTTTGAACTCTTGGTTTCACTCTGAATGCCTTGCAAGATATTGAGCCCATAAGCAATGCTGCGTATAAAAGGACATTTCAGTGAAATGTAAAGCAACCCAAAACAACCTTCGGCCCCTAGAGATGTGAAATAAGAGGACATTTTCTCTATATATTATAACATCATGTATTAGAGAGTGAAAATTAAATTTGACCTTTCACCGGAGATAACTAGCTTGGCGTCCTTCACAGAAGACTCAGATTCGTGCATAAAGTGATGACTCAAAGCCCAGCCGACTATCTTTTCAACACCTTGACAGCCACATCAAGAAATATTTAAAGACTATTATAATCAAGTAAACGATTTCTAATCTAAAAGGCCTAAAACTACGAGAAAACACTTACTTTCAGTTGTGAGGGCTTGATCTTTTATGCATAATGTTTCAAGGTCAGGGCAATCAATTCTGATTCGATTCAAAACCTGAAATCACACATATAGTTAGAATAGCTCAATAAATCAGTTCACTGAGGTCACAATCTAAGTTGCTCGGACTCGGGTGGGGGTGTCCGATACGGGTGTGGATCTAGAGGTCGGGTCCTTCATAATCTAAATTTTAAGATTCAGGGGTACGGATATGGGTGTGGGGATTCGGCTAAAAATAATTCAAATATTTGAAAACATAGTTATAAAAATATGTCTAAATTATGAGCCATCATGTGAAACACTTACAAGGTATTTAGACAAGGAAAAAATATCGATCAAGAAGGAGATAAAAAGGACTGACAAAGAAATTTATATATACAAGGTATTCCATTTTCTTCAATTTCACTCTAGCTTTTGTTTTGATTTCAGAAATCATAGTATACGTCTCAAATTTCTCTGTCGATTTTGGTCAAAGCACCCAAAATTGGTTGACCAAATCCGGTATGGATCCCACACCCACATCATATCGACATGGGTGCGGCACCGAAAGTGAAGAGTCCGGATATTGGTGCTAATGATTTGTACCTCCATAAGCATCATACTCATTTATCTTTCTTACACAAATCATCATAAACTGTCAATTGTAAATATTATCTTATGCTTTAGCTCCACAAGTGGTGGAACAAAATTAACTTTTCTTCTGGCAAGGGATGCGCTGATGAGAAGGTGGTTTCAGCCTTAGAGGTGAATCCAGGACAAGACAGTAAGAAAATGAAAATTGAAATGTTCATGGTGTAGCTTATGTGTCCTACATAATACACAACCCGAAAACAATGAAGGAATCTAAGATAAAAGGGTTTTGCCCTTAGCTGGTCAGAAAAGAGCACTCACATTGCGAATGCTTGCTATGTTTGCCTGAGATTTCATAGTTTCCATATCCCGATCTAACTGTTGCTTCCAGTCTGATAATAAGGTTTCATCCTGCCACAAGAAGATCCATATTAAATACTTAACTCAAAATTTATAACAGTTAGCAGTCTAACAATAAACTGAAAGTTACCTGAGGAATCTGTATGGTAACTTTGTTGGGGAACAGGCGGGTGAGCTGCTTCATTGTCTTGGGGGTTTCTTTGCTTCTATCATGCAGCCTACCAAAATTATCCTGGAAAGAGATGCCATTCAATGCATATTAATCAACCATTTTACAGGGGCAAGTACTTCCAGAATGCAATTCGTAATACCTAGAAGTTCACCTAGAAGCTTCAAGGAGATGCCAATAATAATAATAACAACAATAACCTTATCAAAAGAATAATAATAACAAGAAAAACAACTTTTTTTATAACAATAACAACTTATCAAATAGAAATTTAATAATAATGATGAGGACGATTCCTTACTACACAACTCTCGAGTAGAGCTAGCAAGTAAAACCCAAGTCCACAGGTCCTACAATACCAGACCCATATGAACCCTATTAGTTCGTAAAAATCTGGTTTAGCACGCAATGGTTGAAACAGGTTTCAAACCCATTTGGCGTGGATTTAAGAAATGTTGGTTTTTTCTTTTTTTTTTCTTTTTTTTG
>MCJB01053074.1:294531-323082 GCA_002018475.1 Nicotiana obtusifolia
GGGTGGGGGTGAGTGGTAGGGCAGAAGCTTCAAGGATTTGAAGGCACATAACTGTAGCAGGTTTCAAACCTTGGAATTAGGGAGTGCGTGGTAGGGCAGAAGCTTCAAGGATTTGAAGGCACATAACTATAGCAACATGGTCTAGTCAACTTGTTCGTACACCACACCTGCCACCCTCTTCCCCAGAACACCCTGCAAAAGACACTTACCATTTCCTTCATGCCTCTCCCTGTAGTCTTTTCTTTCTATAACTCCCTCCCTCATACATAATGACACATCATACATATGCATCTACATATATATGCACAGGTGAAAGAAAACTTTCTAGTGGCCATTGGTGGGTGGTAGTAGTTTTGGTGATTGAAAGATAAAGAGATTTGATATGTGGTATAAGATGAATAGGATAGAGATATTTGTGTCGTATAAGAAGAAAGAATGAGGATATGGGTTAAATGAGTGTCAGTAGGTTGGGTAAGGCCTGTGCAGATTACTTCCGACAAGCATACATTCAGATAAATATGTGCCTATTTACTAATGTGTACACATCATATATATATATATATGTGTGTATATATATATATATGTATGTATGTATCCACATGCGCCAGAAAAATAACTTTCTGATGGCAATTGGTGTGTTTAGTACTTGAAAGACGAGACACGGATGGGTAAAAGTAGTTCAGGTAATTGAAAGACGAGAAAAATGGATAGGAATAGGACCCCAGGTGGTATGAGCACAGAGGCGCATGTTACAGGTTCAAACTTGCAGCAGACAAAAGCCTGGTATTTAAGTGGAGAAGGGCAGAGGGATACGCCCATCATCCACCATGTTTCGAGCCACGCACTAGCTGGCCATTGAGGACATAGTATAAGAACACTGGGTTTTGGTACGTTGGGCAAGTCCAGCAGCCATTTTCTTAAAACCCAATTGACACCCAATCCTTTGAAACCCCTACACCACAGCATAATCATGAGGTAAAAAGTTTGTTTTATATTATATGCTCTCAAACTATACAATTCTTAAATGACAAAATGGAAAGGCTTAAGGAATCCATATAGTGTCAGTCACAGGAACAATAAAATAAATAAAGATCCATATTAAAACATCTCCCCTCAGACGTGCACATTTACATTCCGTCGAAATTCTTAGGTACAACACCGAGAACAAGAAATGGAAAAACCAAAAGAAAAGGGAATGGGAAAGAAAGCTGTACATACTGGAAAGGCAAGGTCAAGCAATGCCGTTTGGTTACTTCCAAATTTTGTAAATAGGAGGCCACCAGGATGCGACTGTAAAGCATAAGATAAGGCAATCAGAATCACAAGCCAATTTCTTTATCCTGAAGGAATGCGAAAATAACTGTCATGCATACTTTCTCCTTTCGGTTGTCCGACTGGGTAAGGGATGCTATGGCAACAACATTCTCTGGCAAATGTTCGAGCTTAATCTTGAAAGCAGCATAAGCCTCAGGGTTTCCCACCATAGACTTCTCAATGTCTTTGATGAACAAAACTAGAGGACTACTTTTACTTTCATTTGAAGCAACCTACATATATAAAACAAAGTAAATAAACCAAGGACACTCGACTCTGAAATGGAATAGTATCACGGAGAGGTATATTAGCAAATACCTCAAAGAGTTCATTGATAGCAAGTTTATCAATTTCATCAGTACTTGAGCTATCAAGGCGGAGCAAGTCAGCTGTGGAAGAAAAAAAGATCAGGCCACCAAAAAGACATGCTCTGTTATTCGGGCATAACTGAGCCAGGCAACAAAAGTGGACCATGAAAATTCTGAAATAAACCAGGCAGTAGAGTATTACCAGCACAAAAGAACCCATGATCTTCATCGCACAGACCACCAAGATCATTACCCTCTGGAACTGATTTATCAAATCTGACACCAATTTTAGAGGACCCATTTTCCTCAAATGCAAGAACCACTTTTCCCTTATAACCATATGTTGGGCCCCTGCAATCATGTGCATTGATGACGTGATTTCAAAAAAAAAAGGAGTTACTGACAAATCCAATAGAGACATAGACAACGAAGAACGAGAAAATTAACTAAACAAGTCAATCTATTCTGTGCACAAAGAATAACAAGAAAAAACCATTTTAATCCCCAAAGAAGTATTACCATATAAAGGCACAAAGAGGGTCATAATTAAGAATCCTTGGTGCAGAATAAACCCCATTATAGAAATACAGCATTAAATGTTCATATATACCGACATTATCGATAACTTTTAAATCTTGTTTTCAATAAGGTACTTTCAAAACTATTTATAAGCCTTTCATGGCTAAAATGTTTATACCCATGTTCCTATTTTATTTTCACATTTAGAGAACGGATAAGGCTAAGGGAAGGAATCAAAAGATTTCAAACGATTCAACTTGTTCACAGCACTTTAAATTACATAAACCAAACAGAAATTATGTTTTAAGTGTGTTGTAAGACAAATTCAAATTTTTATCTCTAATTGGACCTTTTGACAAAAATTCGGCCCATAATGGTTCCATGAAAGTTTTGAAGTTATTACAGATTATACAGAGTAGTAATGTCAGAAAGTGGACTATGGAAGATCTATCATACGCACATAAGATCACTTAATTCATATCAAATAAATAGAGTACTAAGGCTATTAAGCAACCACTAACTCAAAACTGATCCATAAAAATGATCCAAATCACGAACTCAAGTAAACAGCCATCGATGAGGTACTAGGATCAACTCCTCCGGTAGCACGTTATAGGCTGCCCAAATAAAGTCAGGCACCTGTACAGCCAACCATGCAAATTATGTGTCTAACAGTAATACATGGAGTAGTAAATATCAGAGAAGACTCAGGTTAATTGTGGAAGTCCATAATTCTATTCATATGAAGACTTTAACAAGACATTACAATTAAACAGTAAGTTTACAGATGGAAATGATTCAAAATGCATCCTCAAGCATAGCATAGATAAGAATCAATGAAAGAACTGAACTAACATCTCACAGTAAAAAGATTCTAACAGAACTTATTGCAGTTACCTTAAAGGTGTTTGCAGCGGAGAAAAGCCTGATGAAGACCCAACATACTTCACTCTGTCACCTATCAAAATGACAGGTCTAGCATTAAGCACAAAACTTCTAACCCAACATATATAAAATATGAATGGATGTTTTGTGTCATTGTCAAGAGGAGAGAGAGAGAGAGAGACCTTAAAAAGAATTCTCGCTATGAAAGCAACAATTACCTTTTTTGAAAGTGTAGTTTTTTGACGAGGCAGTAGATGCCTCCTGCTTGGGCTGAGCATGAGAACTTATCGTCGAACCACCAGTTATATCCGCCTCAACACTTGAAGCTGGCTTCTTATTAAGATGCAGTGCCGCTGCTTGTGCAGCACGTTTAGCAAATACACTAGCTCTCCCTGGCTTTGAGCTTTCTTTCACAGGGTCGACATCTTTGGCAATTGAACCCTACATAGTATTAAAGAAAAAAGCAAATAAATTACAGGATAAAGAAAGTTCAATTACATTGACCTCATACATCAATAATAACAAACATGTTCTGAGTACCCGTCCCTCCCATTTCACGTAACACTGCAAAATAACTCTCAGGTGATTATAGCCAGCAGGAAAGTCGATAGATTACTCTTTAAATATTCTGACCACCCTCCATATGATCGTTGAACATTTTGCAAAAGTTTAGATTGGATTGCCCTGAGCGGCTGAACCTGCCATCAAGCACCTCCCTGTTTACTTCTAACTTGGCTTGCAGTGGGCAGTGTGGATGTTCAGCGTTAATCTACACAAGCGAACTAACAAAATCCCTAAGAAACAAGGTAAAGAGTAGAGGGACATCCCAGCTACGATTGAAAATTTGCAGCCAAGTTTCTATCCCATTCTCTATTTCCCCATCGAAAATGATATCCCTGTTGTTCTTGAGGTCGAGGCTCAAACCAAAATATTTTCCTTTCTTTCCCCCTCACCCCTCCCCCTTACACAAGTTTTTTTCCCCTGATTTTCAAGCCATTTTGCATATGTTCTGTCAGCAAGTCAAGAGATGAAATGAAATGTCAAACATGTCCTAGTGAATTAAAATTGTTTGAATTGCACGAACGAATAATGACAGTAAATCATGTCTTTTCTACCATGATCTAGTCCTCGAAATGAGTTATATCATTATACCTCTTACAAGTATATAGAAATGCAACACTAGTAAGCCTCCATGTATATTTCAGGTAACGGCATTACCTTGTAAGCTAAAACAGCTTAAGACCGGAACGTATAAAACAATGATGGCATGGTTGTGTAAGGAAGTGCAATTGAGCTTATGAATTGCAAGTAAATGAACGGGCTTTGGTTAAGAAATTGACCTTCCGCCTAACTCAACCCTAAAAGCTAGCTCATGAGGTGCGGATTACACACAACCATATAAGGAGACAAAAAACTCATCCTCAACCAATGTGGGATACTTAACACCTCCGCTCGCCCAGGCCTGCCAACTAGAGCGTGCACAACATAACATGCGGGCCCGACAATGGCACACACCATAACAGGAATAGACTTGGCTGTAATACCATGTTAACAAATGGACCTTGCACCTAATTCAACCCAAACACTAGCTCATGAGGTGATGGTTGCCCTAAACTACATAAGGAGACAAGCAACGATCCCTCAACCAATGTAGGACACTTATCATTCTATTCCTTATTCTCTATAGTTCGGCTGATTAAACTGGAATTCTTTCTTGCAATTTGCTAAATATTTCTTAATTCCACATTTTGCTTTCTTGGTTCCACCTCCCAAATTCTTAGATCACTTGTCTGGTTGATATTGGATATATATTTCCACCTGAGATCCAGTAGCGATCCACTTCAGAACCAGTTTCACCATAATTCACATAAAAGCTTAACCATGAGGAAAGAAGTATTTCTAAGTGGGAGAAAATGACGAAGATGGTGTGGACTTAAAGGGCTTAGAATCCAACTTTTTGTCGTATGTCTGTGAGAGAGTGGGTGGGCGTACAGTTAACTTGCACAAGAGAAATAGAGTAGGAAATGGGGTTTGCTATCAATGGAGAATAGATAAGAAAGTGAGCAATCTTATGTCCAAGAGATTCAACTACTTTATGTCATTTAAGCACAGTAGCTTCAGCGTACTCTCTCTTAAATGGTTACGTTTTTTTTAAGAAAAGATGCCTCTCTGCAAAGGGGCTTGCAGTATTTTTAGAAAGAAACCCTTTTTAACCTCAATAAAAACGCCTTCCTATTTCTATTTATTACTAAAAAAATGAATTGAAAAACCGGAAATGGACTGTGCTCCAAAAACAATCTTAGCTTGTTGCGCATTTCTCTTTACAGTGTTCAACTACATTTCCACTATACATGAAATGAGGCGGGTAGGCATCTGGGGTGTTCAAGTGGGGAAAAATATGAGCCCTCAACTGAGGAGTATACATATATGAGCCAAGTAACAGAGGATACTTACACCAGGCAGCAAGAGAGAATCAACTATCAGTAGCTTAGCACCAAAGTGTTTAGCAAGTGCTTTGGCCAGCGTCTCCTGATAAATTTCTGAACCTGTGAGCAGTCATGAGTCAAAAATGTGATATTGAGGGCTGGATAGTACTCAATAAAACTAGGAAGAGATTCCACATATATGGGCAATAACTACCTGCTGGACCTGATAGCAAAATCCTAGGGCACACGGTGGGGAGATCTGAAGTATATTTTGCAAACTTGTTACACTTCAAGTGTATATAAGTGGAAGCAATCAGAATATCCTTGGTGTTCTCACTGTCATAGGAAAAAAAACATAATAAGTACAGAAATCAATCAAACAATTCCAGAAATACACGAATACCAACTTTAACTTGAACAAACTAAATGTAGCAACAAGAAGTAATAAAAACAACGCTAAAGCAATATCAACCAGCAAATTAAAAATTAAATATAAAAAAAAGTGAGACCAATATTCACCTTAAATAATATGGAAAATTTTCAAATGAGACCTCAATATTGTTGAAATCAAGTACTCCTTGCTCTAAGGCATTTTTAAATGCTTGGCGCCTAGTTAAAGCCGAAATTGGAGGATCAAAATCCTTGAATAGCTCTCGGAAATCCCTTTGCTCCTCGAGAATTTTGGAAAAACCACTTAAACCAAACTCAGAAGCAGAAGATCCAGCAAGTACTCGCAGGAGAGGTTGCACCTTCCCAATCTCTGCATCAACTGAATCTAGTGCAATGTTATCAAGATTCAAGTTACCATTTCCAACATCAGGAGATGTCACGTCATTCTTCTCATCCACCAAAACACGAGGTACATCATTACAATCAGAAGCATCCTTCCTACCAGTATCTAAATCATCTTTATCTGCCACTCCACTGGCAGCGGGCACCTCTGAACTTTGTTTTACATCCTTACCATTTTGAGATGATGGTGGGAGAAGAGACAACTCTTTTGGAAGATTTGACAAAGATGCCAGGGTCGATGCAACTGCTACAGTGGAGGGATCCCTGGATCTTGCCTCAAGATTCAGTCCCTTGATTGATCCGCTATGAGTTTCCAATATGCTAACAGAATGAGCAAAACTTGCAGCAGATAAGTTGTCATCAAAGATCTAAAGTATACGTCAAGGAAATGCTGGTAACTCCAGTTAATAGTAACCAAACTGGATTTCACATCGTTTACATGTATATGAACTCTCAAACACAATGATTTAAGGATACATAAGAATGTTGACCAGATGACCCAAAAACAACCTCATCACCTCCTTTGAGAGGGACAGTAGAATTTTTAGGGTAGACCTTGCCATTGACTTGCACGTCGCCTTTTTTCCCCATAACTTCAAGAAGAGTGATGGATACCCCTTTCTAGTCATAAAGAAACCATAAACAGAATGAATAATGTTGTTTCTCTACTACAAGTGGGAAACAAAGGAAAACATTGTTAAGCAATGAAGAAATACTACTCTGAGCCAGCACAAAGTAGCATCTTAAGAAAATTGAGGTTTACCTCTGTCTCAGTGTGCTTGAGATTACATAAAGTTTTACTAACAGAAGAATCTCCTATCCACAAGTCACTGCCACGACCTTGACCTACAGTATAAGTTGCACGATGCATGACAACATGAGGATTCTGCAAAGGCAAATAGAAGTTAATTAGTAAATTAAGTGGTTTATTTCACTAGAAAACTCATGAAAAGTAAGCATCTGGGATGTTGTTGATACTTGATATGGTAAATATGTAAAATGATACTTTTAAAAGTGAAAAGAGCCCGATATTATTAAGATTTAAAGAATTTAACAACATATAAAGAAACACTTTTTAATTGTTAACTTCCACATGACTAATGTTAAGACAGCCAATTGAGTTGACCAGGGCCAAGCCTCATCTGCTCAACATGCTAAAAGTAGAATCCCACCCCAGATCCCCATATCATAAGAAGAATTATAACCAGATTTAAGTGAGTTAGTTGGAGTTAGTTGAGACGAAAGCAGTCTGGAGGCAAAATAAACTGCACTTTGAGTCTCAAGTCTAACTCAACTTTCAAAAGGTTTCCAACACAACTTATCATGTATAGATCGTTCCTTTTTTTGTATTTCAGCACTCATCTCACCCACCTGAGGCACTTATATTGGTTTCATGGACAACAATGAGACACTACTTCACAATCTTATGCTTTTCTAGAAGTTCTTTTCCAGCACAAAAAACAAACTTTCTCGGAAAATGAAATGGAGCGCTCCGAATAATCTCAAATAACCCCTTCTTTGAACTAGCCTTAATTAATTTTATCAACAAAAACAAAACAAAAAAGAAAATCAAAAACAAAAAGAATACCTTTAATCTGCAACGAATATCCAGACTTTGCAAATACATTTAGAAATTTAATATCCCTAAACCAGACTACGGATCCACATCTACACTTTTTTATACAATTTCGCGAAAACAGAAACTAGTATGTGTGCTCACGCATTCCCTACATGTAAACATTAAACAACAAAAATTTTCAGAAGAAAATTGTATAAAATCAGAATCAAGACATTCAATTAAAGTGGAGGGAGTAACTCAATATCAGAAGTGGGAAGGCAAAATATGGTTTTTAAGTTGAAGGTACAAGCCCTATGCTAATCATTTCATTGAACATGAACCAAGACAATGCCAAATGTAACAAAGAGTTTAGCATTGAGCTTCAAGAAAAACAATTCGGCTATATACAAAAAAGGAAGTTTCTTTGTGCCAAATTATAAGTAAAATAAAAGAAAGCCCTGGATCTTCCATGTCAGATTTTCGACTCCTCCAAACGGCATTTATTCCTCCCTCCATATCTTTTCAACTTCTTTAGACATCCTTTCTTCCACTCTTCCATATCATCCAAAAACGGCACAACTGTACTAGCCTCCACATTTTCCTCTTCTGTCCCTCATTCTCAAGCTCCAAGTATTCCTCGTCTCTCCTTATTCTCAACTCCAAGTCACCAGGATCTCACCGGTTCCCATTGGCAGTGTGCCAGCTAACGGTTACTATTTTCGCGTCAACATTCGATCAAGATCACATATTTACCAAATTCCATAAAATTCTTCTGGAATCTTCACTACTTTAGCCAATTAAAGAGTCAAAGATAAACATATAGAAAGCTTAAGATAAGAAGCAAAACCTACCTGAGAGCACTGTGAAACAAGTTTACCCCATGCAGCAGCAGCAACATTAGATTTCAGCTGCCGCTTCTTTCCCCGATTCAATGCCGACTCTTTTGCCTTAGACTTCTCCACATCAATCACAGAATTACCTAAAACCCATCACACAAAAATTCAAGAAACCAACACGAAAAAAAAAATCAAAAGATCAATTTTATTTTTTAAAACCCAAAGCACATGCAAGGGAAAAAATTGTACCTAAAGTCATGGGTGACACCAAAGGCTCGTTTGCCGCTTCAGTTTCCAGCGATTTTTGTGGCACATCAGCAGCAGCGGCCAGATCAGCTGATCGAACCTCTTGTTCAGCAGATTCAGGCCCTGATTCATTCAACTCACCCAGGATTTTCTCCCCAAGCGTATCATTAGTCGATGATGACAATGCCTCCGCCGCCTACAAGGCGGATCAATTTATATAGAAAAATTCAAAGGAAAAAGAAGTCTTTTACGCAGGGTACATGCAGGCATGTCAAAAAAAAAATTCAAGATTTAGTGGTCCGGTCTATTAAATTATAGGAGTACAATTTTTAAAAATCTGTTCACATGAATTTAACCCTAAATCTGAATCTGTTAGGAGTTATCAGAAAAGAAAAACCCTAACCTTGGAGCGCTTGCCGTTAGAAATAGGAGAGGAGGGAGAAGAGAGAGAACGCTTGGAGGACGAAGAGCTGCGTCTGGTCTCAACCATGTTTGATGTTTTCACCTTCTTCTTCTACAGATCCAAAGAATTAGAGAAATGAAGCAAAAACCGATTTGGATGTTAGGAGTAATAAATAGAGACTTCTAGTGTGTGTGTGTGTGGAAAATGGGGAGAGAGAGAGACTTAGAGAGACAAGGGGAGAAGGTGAATGATTGCGTGAATATCAGTTATAGAGTTCCGTCTGTTTGCTGAATTTATATGCTGCTAAGTTTTAAAGTGGCAGCTCGTAGTAGGAATTAGGAAACAAGTCTCTTTGATTTTCGTTTCTGGAAATTAAATAGTACCGTTGTATTGTTTTGTAAAGACCGTATGTTAAGAAAAAATAAGGGTGTCAAATGAACAAAATGAGTTAATATTTTGCGAGTTGAAACGATTTGAGTCAACAAACATGTCGGAACCTAATTCATCCAAAATTTACTTTGATTGGATCAAAATGGACTAAAAAAAATCAACCCACTCAATTTGAATTTAGTCCAACTTCGTCACATAAAATTCAAATTGTAAAACAAACTCTACAATTTCATCACACGAATTTATTAGAAAATCCTAAAATAAATCAAATAGGCTTCCAAGATCTTGGATGATAGGAGTCATAGATGAAATTAGGTGAGTTTTCGTACACTTTCTTTTGTTTTGCTAGTATTTGTTTGTATTTCGAATAAGTAGATTGATGCAATATTTGTTACAATCTAGTTTTTCACACATCACTTCTCGTTTTATTTGCTTATAATGATTTTATGTCAATGCGACGACAATTTATACTCTAAAACCGACATATTAGTCTCGACTTTTGTATATTACTACCTTTTGTGTTTCTGCTAATGAGTCTCAAATATCTATGCAATTTGCATTTTAATCTCTTCCAAATTGCCCTTTTTTTATAGATTTAAATAGGATATTAAAGTAAGTTATATTACACAATATTCTCGTGGTTTATGCATTGTTCTATTGTTTACTTTACTTACAGACCCAAATATGAGTTGAGACATATTGAGTTTTTTTTTTTTTTTTAAACATATTGAGTTTAATCTCTTCACAGTCTTACATTACCTGCTGCCAATTATGCCTTTATTGTAGTATATGGTATGTTGAAACTAAAAACTAAAAGTAAGACGCCTAGCCGTTTGATTTTGAAAGACAATAAGACGTCTAGTTAAATACCATAATTGTACTCTAAGCTATATATCCATAATTTCTTTAATTCTTATAGTTCCGTCTAGTTTGTACCTTTTTAGATCTATTGATGATTGGTATGAGCCGAAAATATAAACAACTACCCTTAACACAAAAGTATACGTTTGGTGACCGAGAAATTCTATTATCTTTTTAACCTTGCATAACTGAAATAAATTTATTTTAATTTTCTATTTTCACATAACAAAGTTCAACCGTGTTGTTAGTTTTTTAACTTTTTCTTCAAAATCTAAGGTTAAATGTAACTAGTGTAAATTGTTTAGCATGTGTAATGAGAATTCTGTTAGATCTTAAACTATTGAAATGTATATATTCTTGGTGTCAAAGTATAGCTCGTTCACCATTCATGTATTGCTTTATTTAACAAATTTATAACTTAATGTAGCTGTTGTTAGTATACTGTATTTGTAAAATAATTTTGGAGAAGAAAAATAACGTATAAACAGAAAATGTAGAAGAAATAGAATTTAATCCGAACCCACTATTTACAGTGTTTCCTTAAGGAACTTAATCCCCTCCTAGTACCCGAGGTTATGGATTATTACCTCCCAATATAGAATGGATTATACACTGACGTACCGGTACTTCAAACTCTAGTGTTTCAGCGAATATAATGATCGGTAGCAAATCACACTTACTGTTGCTTTCTTTCAGTTAAAACAATGCAGAAGAAATGAGGAGAATTCATAATTTCATAAGAAAAATCCGAGGGAATGGCCTGCTATTTATAGCCAACAGGTTGGGTTTAAACGAAGAGGTGCAACTCTTCAAGATGACCGTTCACGCAAATGGCTATTACGTAAATGGCTATTTACGCAAAATAAAAAGAAAAATTAAAATCGGAAGGAAACTTTAAATTACCATTTTAAAAACAGTCAATTTGGATTAACTTTTAATATTTAACAATAATCCGAAGCCGAAGCCGAAGCCGAACGACGACGACGGCGCGAGGCTTGCCTTCTTCTCAACTCTTTAAGAGCTAGAAGATGTGTAATAATAAATATACTCTACAAATGAGTTTTCCTCCTCTTTCCTCCTCCAATATGGGACAATGTTCCAATGTAAAGGAGGGAAAATCAAAATTTTATTTTTCCCTCCATTTCCCATTCACCCTCTTTTAAGCTAAACCAAGCTTAAAAACCCAATAATCCCCCCACATGAATGGGGAATGGCTATATCATGGAACTATGCATGAAAATTGTGTGATTTGCAAGCAAGGATTAATCGCATCTGGATAAGCAGGTTTCCCTTTGAACTTTCCGTAGTGAACTTATGTCGGATATACTCGGTTTATCGGTAGATTTGTTATCTTTGAACCGTCGAACTTTGGTGTATACCTAAACAACCATAAGTCATGCAATCAACCCTTAACCGTCTTTGGTTCTTATTATTGTGTTCGTTCATCCATGAACCTCGCCTGGTTTCATAAGTGTGTAAAGAACTAGCCTTACAAAATTCTCCTTGAAGCGGCTAACACTTTACACTTACATAGGTGATTCCAAAACGTGTCATCCCATAGATACACTATTTGATTTACCTCGTATTAAATTTAGAAACCATTAAAAGCCTTAATGTTTTATCCTTGGTACTGACCATTGTCTCATCACGAGAATAGACCAAAAATTTTAGTTGATAATGTTTGTAACGACCCGACCGGTCGTTTTGAACTATAGCGCGTCGTTCAGTGGTTTGAGACCTCGAGTAGCTTTGCTCATGTATTACGACTTGTACGTGTGGTCGGAATTGGATTTTGGGAAGTTCGGAGTTGATTCGGAAGAAATATTCTAATTTCGAAAGCTTTAAGTTGGAAGAATTGACTAAAATTTAACTTTTGAACAAACGACCCGGAACCGGAATTTGAAGGTTCCAATAGGTTCGTATGATGATTTCGAACATCGACGTATATTCGGGTTGAGTATCGGGTGGTCCGGAAGCATTTCGGCGCTTATTATGGAAGGTTGGCATTTTGAAGGATTAAGAATTTTCTAAGTTGGTTTGAAGTGGGCCTTGGTGTTATCGATGTCCGTCTGGGGTTCCGAATCTTGAAATAGGTTCATATTGTAATTTATGGCTTGTGCGCAAAGTTTGGCGTCATTCCGGAATGTTTTGATATGATTCGGACGAGTTCGACGAAGTTTAAAAGTTTGAAAGTTATTCGAAAGGTTTCGATCGTCTTCATAGCTTTGATGTTGTTTGGCGTGATTTAAGGCTTCATCTTAGTCTATATCGTGTTTTAGGACTTGTTGGCATGGCTGGATGGGGTCTCGGGGGCCTCGGATGTGAATCGGATTGGAATCCGATCGAGTTTTGGACTTCAGGAATGGCTAAAGCTTAAGGCTTCTGGTGTGATCGTACCTGCGAGGTTATAGCCGCAGGTGCGAGACCGCAGAAGCGGCCCAGGGGTCGCAGAAGCAGTTGGGATTGAGGCTGGTTGGATTCACAGGTGCGAGTAATTTACCGCACATGCAGGCTTGCAAATGCGGGAGGAGAAGCGCAGAAGCGGAAGTGGTCTGGGGCTAGAAGATCGCAGGTGTGCGTGTTGTAGAGCACCTGCGGTCATGGGTGCGCAGGTGCGGAGTGCTTCACCAGCTAGGGAGTCCGCAAATGTGGGTGGTTTCCGCGGAAGCGGATGCGCATCTGCGATTGGATGTCCACAGGAGTGAAAATTTGGCACCTTGGGGAAGCCGCATTGCGAGGTAGCTTCCGCAGAAGCAGAGCCGCAGAAACGCAAGGAGTTTGTCATGTGCGAAAATCGACTGGGCAGAATATATGTGCTAGCCAATACGGGATTTGCTCGTTTCATCTCATTTTCTCTCTTGGAGTCGACTTTGGGCGATTTTGGAGAGCTATTTCATCCACCTCTTGGAGGTAAGTATTTCTAAACCACTTTTGATTATATTTCATGAACACATATGGAATTTTAACTCAGAAATTAGTAGATATTGGGGGCTTTTGAAAGAAACATATAATTTGCTATTATGAATTTTTGACCACGAAATTAGACATGAAATTGAGAATAAATTATATATTTGAGTTCGTAATGTTACGGGTAATGTTTATATTCAAAAAATTTTGGAATTTGGGCACGTTGACCCGAGGGTTGACTTTATTGACTTTTCGAGCGAAGTTGGGAAGTGTTATGAAGTAAGTAATTATAATGTTGGAGTATATTTCCATTGGCTTCCGTGATTGTTTGGCTAGTTTCGAAATGTTTGGCTTGAAGTTCAGTATTAGAGTGGCGTTGGAGCCGGTTATGGAACTTCAGAGCGAGGTAAATCTCATGTCTAACTTTGTGAGGGGAAACTACCCCCTAGGTGATGTAATTGTTATGCGCTATTAGTTGTAGGTGCTACGTATATACGAGGTGACGAAAGTCCATATGTAGCTAAAACATATTTATGTCTGGGTAGAATTAGGACTTTACTATGAAATATCTGAAATATTTGAACTCATTCTGCTAGCTTAATTAATTGAAATTATAATTGAACTTGATTTAGGAATATACCCATATATTAGTCCAAGCCTTATTACCTTGAGTGATTGGCAAGTTATTTGAAAAACGGCAAAGTTTATACTCACCTTGTGTTCATATAATGTATCGTAAGCTCGTGTCTCATAATTTGATAATTCATTTCCTTTCTTGTGGAGCGGACCGAACGCCTCGGCAGGATTATATACCATACTCTCGTGGAAGCGGGCCATTCTCCTCGACAGTATAATAGATACATCTATGGTTCGTGCTGCTCGACCCTCGGTAGTGTACACGTTATGATGGAAACGGGCAAATTGCCTCGCCAGTGTCATACTCTTTCTGAGATCTGGCCGTACTACCTTGGCATAATCGTGCGTCATATCGCTAGCAATCCGAATATTCGCGAGATCTTCCTTCCACTGATGCCTTGCATTTTATTCTTATCCGTTTGTTATTGACACTTGATAATTCCAAGCTGTTGAGATAGAATACAAGATTAAGACATTGATATCGTTAAAATAAATTTTGGAAGATTGTGTTAGTTACAGTTTTACCTCAATACTACTGTTGTGCCCCTTATCTGTTTATGATTTACCATGTTGATTTATTGGACCACTAGTAAGTGTCGATGTCGATCCCTCATCACTACTTCTCCGGGTTATGCTAGATACTTACTGGGTACGCGTTAATTTACGTACTCATGCTGCACTTCAGCACTAAATGTGCAGGATCTGACATTTTGGCGTAATCATCTTGGCGCGTAGGCACGGCTGTTGAGGAGATTTTATGTGAGCTGCATTCCATGCTACGCGTCGTAGTCTATAGAATCTCCATCGTATTATTTAATTTATCCTGTTTCATCTACATTCTAGACAAATGTTGTACTATTATTGTACTCCTTAGTAAATACTCATGTACTTGTGACACCTGATTTTGGGGTATACTAGTTGATGCTTACGGTTCTGTATATTATCATCGCATTTCTTTTATCTTATAAACTACAATTTTGTACATTCCCGTAAATTTAAAAGTGTAAATTTCCTTTTTTATTAAAATTTGTGATTTTGAAGGTAATAAAAGGAGTAATTAAATTGATCAATCACCGTTGGCTTGCCTAACGGAGGCGTTAGGCGCCATCACGACCTATAGTAGATTTTGGGTCGTGACAATGTTGAACCGTCATCAATGACTTTGTTTGATCTCCTTAAACTTAGAATTTGGGATCTCCAGTCTTCTAGATAAAGTTACCGCCACAATAACTTGTCCTCGGCCATAGTCCAATTCCCATCGATGATTTCTCAACAACCTCTCTAGTTAGGTCGTTCGCAAGTGGATCCGACACATTATCACCTGACTTTACGTAGTCAATCAGGACTCTAAAAGGTAATTTCCTAACACTTTTATGTCTTCCTCGTATATGACGATATTTTCCGTTATACATAACGCTCCCAGCCCTTCCAATTGCCGCTTGACTATCGCAATGTATACATATTGCGGCCAACAGTTTGGGTCAAAATGGAATATCTTCCAAATAATTTCGGAGCCATTCAACTTCTTCACCGGCTTTATCTAAGGTTATGAACTCGGCCTCTATTGTAGAGCGGGTAATACACGTTTGTTTGGACGACTTCCAAGATACCACTCCTCTACCAATAGTGAATACATATTCACTTGTGGATTTATAATCAGTTGAACCAGTGATCCAATTTGCATCACAGTATCCCTCAATCACCGTAGGATATTTACTATAATGCAAAGCAAAGTCTTGGGTATATTTCAAGTATCCCAAAACTCGTTTCATTGCCATCTAGTGAGATTGACTTGGATTACTCGTGTATCGACTCAATTTACTTATAGCACAAGCTATATCCGGTCGTGTACAATTCATGATATACATTAAATATCCCAACACATGAGCATAATCCAGTTGTGATATGCTTTGGCCTTTGTTCTTTGCTAGTGCAAGATTCACGTCAATTGGAGTCCTTGCAACTTTAAAATCCAAGCGCATGAATTTTCAAGTATTGTTTTAATGTAATGAGATTGCGACAATGCCAGACCTTAAGAAGTCTTATGGACCTTAATACCCAGAATTAAATCAACAACTTCCAAGTCTTTCATATCAAACTTACTATTTAGCATATGCTTGGCAATGTCATTACTCATTATCAGCATATCATCCACATATAAGCAAACAATGACTATGTGATTTGGAACATTTTTAATGTACACACATTTCTCATATTCATTTATCTTTAAACCATTTGACAACATTGTTTGGTCAAAATTTTTCATGCCATTTTTTGGGTGCTTGTTTTAGTCTATAAAGTGACTTAACAAGTCTACATTTATTCTTTTCTTTACTTAGAACCACAAATCCTTCAGGTTGTTCCATGTAGATTTCTTCCTCCAAATCCCATTTAAGAAGGCCGTTTTAACATCCATTTGATGAATTTCGAGACCATATACTGTAGCTAATGCTACTAACGTTCGTATGGACGTAATTCTTGTAAGTGGAGAGTATGTATCAAAATAGTCAAGACTTTCTTATTGTCTATACCCTTTGACTACAAGTCTTGCCTTATATTTATCAATAGTGTCATCATACTTCATTTTCCTCTTAAAAATCCATTTAGAACCAACGGTTTATTTCCACGAGGAAGATCAACTAACTCCCATGTATGGTTGTTCAATATGGATTTTATTTCACAATTGACTGCGTCTTTCCAAAATAATGATTCCGAAGAAGACATAATTTCTTCAAAAATTCGAGGCTCATTTTCCCATAAGAAAGTCAAAATCTGGTCCAAATGAAATAGACATTATTTGATGTTTACTATGTCTTAGATCCTCTTGATTAGACGTACTTTCTTTTGTTTCTTCCTGAAGTCGTTTAGATCCTTCACCAATCGACTCACATTCCTTTTTATACGGATATATATTTTCGAATAATTCTATAACCGTATTATTATGAATGTCAGGATTTTCTAATTTATGAACTAGAAATTGATATGCTTTATTATTGGTTGCATATCCTATGAAAACATAATCAACGGTTTTCGGTCCTATTTTTACCCTTTTGGGTTTAGGAACTTGCATTTTAGCCAAACACCCCTACCATTTAAAATAATTCAAGTTGGGCTTCTTTCCTTTTCATTTTTCATATGGAATGGATTGCGTTTTGCTATGAGGTACTCGGTTTAGTACCCAGTTAGCCGTAAGAATGGCTTCCGCCCCCCCCCCCCACAAGTTCTATGGCAAACGTGAACTTATCAACAAAGCACTCATCATCTCCTTTAATGATCGATTCTTTCTTTCCGCAATCCCATTGGATTGGGGCGTGTAAGGGGCCATTGTTTGATGAATAATTCCATGTTCTAAACATATTTCTTCAAAAGGAGATTCGTATTCATCACCCCTATCACTTCTTATCAATTTGATTTTCTTGTTAAGTTGTGTTTCAACTTCATTTTTTTATTGCTTGAATGCATCTATTGCTTCATCTTTACTACTAAGTAAGTAAACATAGCAATAGTGAGTACAATCATCAATAAAAGTTATGAAATACTTCTTTCCACCGCGAGATGGTATTGACTTCATGTCGCAAATATCTGTATGAATTCAGTCTAAAGAATTTGAATTCATTCCAACAGACTTATAAGGATGTTTAACATACTTAGATTCCACACATATTTGACATTTTGATTGGTCGCATTCAAACTTAGGTAGTACTTTCAAATTAATCATTTTTCGCAAAGTTTTATAATTGACATGTCCCAGACGTATATGCCATAAACCATTTGACTCAAGTAAGTAAGAAGAAGCTAAAATTTTATTATTCTCAATGACCATTACATTATGTGATGATCCGGCCAGTCGTCTTATGAGTTACCGCTCTGTTTCCCCCATTTCTACTTCATTATGCTTTGGTATCCGTGCTTTATGTGATCGAGTTGAGTAGTTTGCGTTCGGAGTGGATTTGGTAAGAAATGAGACACTTAGTCTCTTTTAAGAAGGTTTAAGTTGGAAAGTCAACCGGATGCTGACTTATGCGTTAGAGGGCTCGGATGTGAGTTCCGATGGTTCAGTTAGCTTCGGGAGGTGATTTATGATTTAAGAGTGTGATCGAAATTGGTTTGGAGGTCCGGTGTAGAATTAGGCTTGAATTGGTGGAGTTAGTATTTTGGCGATTTTCGATTGTTAGGCGAGATTTTGATCCGAGGGTCGGAATGGAATTTCGAGAGTTGTTATAGCTTCGTATGGTGATTTCGGACTTAGGCGTATGTCCGGATTTGAAATTGGAAATCCGTAGGACAATTCAACGCATTTTGGCAAATGTTGGAAAATGGAAGATTTTTGGAAAGTTTGACCGAGGAGTTGACTTTTTGATATCGGGGTCGGAATCCAGTTCTGAAAATCTTCATAGGTTCGTTATGTCATTTATGACTTGTGTGCAAAATTTGAGGTCAATCAGACTCGATTTGATAGGTTTCGGCATCAAATGTAGAAGTTGGAATTTGGTAGTTTCGTTAGGCTTGAATTGGGGTATCATTCGTGTTTTTAGCATTGTTGGATGTAATTTGAGGACTCGGCTAAGTCTGTAATTTATTTTAGGACTTGTTGGTATATCCGGACGGGGTCCCGAATGGCTCGGGTGAGTTTCGGAGTGCTTTCGGACAGTTCTAGGTCGTTTTTAACTGTTTGGTGTATCGCATAAATTTCTGCTGCATCGAGCTTATTTTGGGAGCTTATATCTCGCAATCTATAAGGAATTTGAAAATTATCAAAACATGGAAGTTGTAGCCCTTTGCGTCTACTTTCAGGAAATATAAATCATTCATCATTTGAATATATATACAGAAGGTTACGATAGATTAACCGAAGCCTGGTACTGCTGTTGTTTTCCAGGCAGTGTGCATGGCAGAAATTTCTGCTGCACATGACCGACTTTGGAAACTTATATCTCGTAATCAGTAAGGAATTTGGAGATGGTCCAAAAATGAAAGTTGTAGCCCTTTGAATCTAATTTCCAGAAATATAAACCATTTATTATTTGGACATTTGTATCAAAAGTTACGATCAATTAACCGAAGCTCGGTACTGTTATTATTTTCCAGGCAGTGAGCATGGCAGAAATTTCTACTGCATAGGACCGATTTTGGAAGCTTATATCTCGTAATATATAAGGAATTATGAGATGATCAAAACATAAAAGTTGTAGCCCTTTGAATCTAGTTTCCGGAAAGATAAACCACTTATCATTTGGACACTTGTACAGAAAGTTATGATCGATTTACCAAAGGTTGGTACTATAATTTTCTTCCTAGAAATAGGAGCCAAGTCGCATTTCACACATGCGACTTGCGTAGACAGAATGTATAAGTCCGCAGTCCGATATTTTTATTCATTTTTTTTATTTTAGAACTCGGTTTTGGGCGATTTCAGAGAGGATTTTCACAAGTTTGAGTTGGGTACGTGTTCCTTTATCCTAAATCATTTATATTTCGTGATTCCATACTTATTTACGCCATGAATCTGTGAATTTAATTGAAGAAAATGGGGGGACTTTGTAAAATCTTTCAAAAATAAAAAATGAAGATTTGAAAGGCAATCCGATGTCGGAATTCGATAATTTTTTTTATGGTTGAACTCGTTGGGAGATAAGGAACCCGTTGATGTAAAAAATTTTGAGCTTCGAGAAGTGGGCCCGGGGCTCGGGTTTTGCTAATTTCGGAATTCTTGGTATTTTTCGATTGTTTTCACTTGGGCTTTGTCCCCTCAGCATATTGTGAAGTATTCATTCTGATTTTGGATAGATTCGACGCGCGTGGAGGCCAATTCGAGGGGCAAAGGCGTCGCGGGCTAGGGAATTAGCCGGTTCGAGGTGAGTAGTGATTGTAAATGATGTTCTGAGGGTTTGAAACCCCGGATTGTACATCGTAGTGCTATATTAAGGTGAGACACGCGCTCGATAAGGAGCGTGGGGTCATTTACTACTGGGGATTGTGACTTGATCCGTCCGATTGATGATTTTACCGTGTATTTGACTGAAACTTATTTGTTATCATCATGATTTGGGCTGATTGCCATATTTGGGCTTCGTGCCAATTATTTGAACCCTTCGGGGGATTTTTATCACTGTTTCCTTACTATTTTGACTTATTGCTTGAACTCAGTCATGCTGTTTTTCACTGTTTTACAACTCAGCCACTTTTACTCAGTTTTGAGACTTAAATAATATTTTAATGATGTTTTTGGGCTGAGAACTACTGTTTTACTATGCCTGAGGGGCTTGTGATGATTTTCTGACTGAGTGCGGCCGAGGGCCAGATGTAAGGATCTTCTACCTTTTTTTTTACTTCACATTATTTACCTGAAAAATTACATGGTTTACTTGTTGAAAGGAGATTTTACTTGATTTCTCACTGATTTACTATTTCCATATGATGTTTTACTGCTTCATTGTAGAATGCCTTGTACTTCACGTGCTTTCTTACTTTCAATCATTATTTATATTTATTACTCACTGGGTTGGAGTACTCACATTACTCCCTGCACCATGTGTGCAGATTTAGGCGTTGTTGGTTCCGCTCTGGAGTGCTGACTCCTCCCATCTAGGCGGTGATTCAGAGACTACGAGGTAGCTGTTGGCATCCGCAGCCCCGTATCTCCCTTATCTTATTGTTTCTATGTTCTTCAAACAGTTATGCCAGATATTGTATTTAGTAGACTTGTATCAGGATCCATAGTTGCTCTTGACTTGTGACACCCCGGTTTGGGCTGTGTCGAGATGGTTTCTATTATCGTTAACTATATTTTTGCGAATTATTGCTATTAAATCATGCTTATATTATTTTCATGTTAATTAACTGCTTAAAATAAGATTTTGGTTAAATTGGCTGGCCTTGTCTTCACGAGAGGTGCCATCACGACCGGGTTCGGGGTTAGGGTCGTGACACATTCAGTTTGAAAAGGCCCTCAGTAAGGTAACCTTTTCCTACAAACATTTCGTTCTTACTTATTACAACCTTAAAAAAAATTTAAACCTATTCTTGACGAGAAGTGCAGTAGAGGCTAAGTTCTTCCTAATTTCAGGAACATGAAGGACGTTGTTCAGAGTCACCACTTTGCCAGAAGTCATTTTCAGAAATATTTTTCCATATCCTTCAATCCTGGCCGTTGCAGAATTTCCCATAGAAAGCGTCTCTTCGGGTCCAACAGGAGCATATGCAGCAAACACTTCTCTAACAGCACAAACATGGCGAGTGGCTCCAGAATCAATCCACCATTCCTTAGGATTTCCCTCTAGGTTGCATTTAGAAGGTATAAAACACACAAGTCATCAATATCCTCGTGCTTTTCAACCATGTTTGATTGACCCCTTCTCCTTGTCTTTCTTTGGAGCACGACAATCTGCAGATTTGTGTCCAGCTTTCCCGCAGTTGTAGCAATTTCCTTTGAACCGCTTCTTGGTTGGGTTACTTTTTGGTCCAGAAGGCTTCTTCCTCTTTTTATTATTTTGTGGAGCATCCTCAATAATGTTTTCTCCCATTATTGTTGAGTTTCCACGACCCTTCTTTTCAGCAACTTTTTTGTCCTCTTCGATCCTCAGCCGAACAATCAGATCTTCGAGTGACATCTCCTTGCTTTTGTGTTTCAAGTAATTTTTGAAGTCCTTCCACAAAGGAGGCAACTTCTCAATCATTGCTGCAACTTGGAATGCTTCATTGATGACCAGACCTTCAATAAAAATTATATTAGTAATAATAATATAATTAATACTTTTAACAAAAGTATTAATTCGACTTATACCTTCAATAAGGATATCGTGAATAATCACTTGCAACTCCTAGACTTGGATCATAACAGACTTGCTATATACCATTTTGTAGTCCAAAAATTTTGTGGCAACAAATTTCTTCGACCTGGCATCCTCAGTTTTCTATTTCTTTTCAAGCGCAATCCACAATTCTTTTGACGTCTCCATATTACTGTAGACATTATACAGATCATCCTCTAGCCCGCTAAGAATATAGTTCTTACACAAAAAATAAGAATGCTTCCACGCCTCAGCTATGAGAAAGCATTAATTTTCTGGATTTTCGTCAGGCAGAAGAGGGACATCTTCCTTAATGAACTTCCGTAGACTTAAAATCGTCAAGCAGAAGAACATCTTCTACTACCACCACTTGAAATCAATCTCGAAAATTTTTTCGGGCTTTTCTGTCGGTGCAAGTGCCAATGCAGTGTTATTCGGCTTGTCGATGCATTGGCAATCACCATAGGAACAGGCTAGTTTCCATTCTCAGTCGTTATTTCTATAAAAGAATGCCACAAACAAATGTTTAATATACAATAAAGTTTTTATATCTTCAAACTGAATAAACTGGAGTAGAAATCACGTAGATTTTAATTTCCAAATAACAGATAATAAACCAAAACAGAATACATGTTAAAGTAAACAATTGGAGTAGAAAACCCTGAAGGCTTTAATCTCCAAAACGGGAATAGAAAATCACACAAGTTTTAGTCTCCAGGTGGTTTTAGTCTCCAGAACAGTATGTATAAAACAAATAAAAAATATAGAATACTATATTTGTAAAATAATTCTGGAGAAAAAAAACAACGTATAAACATAAATGCAGAAGAAGTAGAATTTGATCCGAGCCCACTGAATTCACGGTGTTTCCTTGAAGAACTTAATCCTCTCCTAGCACCCGAGATTATGGATTATTTCCTCCCAAAATAGAACGGATTACACACTGGCATAGCGGTACTTCAAACCCCAGTGTTCAGCGAACACAATGATCGGTAGCAAATCACACTTACTGTTGCTTTCTTTTAATTAAAACAATGCAGAAGAAAGGAGGAGAATTCATAATTTCGTAAGAAAAATCTGAGAGGGAATGACCTCCTATTTATAGCCAATAAGTTGGGTTTAAATAAAAAGGTGCAACTCTTCAAGATGACCATTCACGTAAACGACTATTACGTAAATGGCTATTTACGGAAAATAAAAATGGGAAATTAAAATCAGATGGAAACTTTAAATTACCGTTTTAAAAATGGTCGATTTGGATTAACTCTTAGCCGAGCGACGACGACGACGGCACGAGGCTTGCCTTTTTCTCAACTCTTTAAGAGCTAGAAGAAGTGTAATCATATATATACTCAACAAATGAGCTTTCCTCCTTCAACATGGGACAATGTTCCTATGTAAAGGAGGAAAAATTAAAGTTTCATTTTCCTCTTCATTTCTCATTCATCCTCTTTTAAGCTAAACCAAGCTTAAAAACTAAACGGGTGCACATATGATCTAACTTTTTTTCCTCAACAAAAATTTAAAGAAAAATAATAATGCCAAATGATGTCTTAGAACCATTACAATGTCGTGTTTTATTACTCATACATGTATCATATTTAATCTAACATATCGTCTGTATTTTAAGAAGTTCATAAAATAGTTTGACTAATAATATTGTTAACATTATATTTATCTTAATGGTTATAATTGTATAAGAAGAATACTGAACAATTTATTTTATATGTGCAGCGAAAAACAGAACTAGTTGATTTAAGGTGGCAAATAGAATAGAGTCATGGTCCAATAAATAAACCATGCAACAACACGTTTGATTCATAATAAAAAGTCCATTCGACATAAAATGAAGTCAAAACTTATTTAAATCCACAAGATCAAAGGGACCTAAGCAATTTTGATAAGGATTAAAATCTTCTTGGCGAAAATCAAGTCAGTTAGAGAATAAAGAATTATCGTGCTTCAAGGCTGACCGAAATAGAAACTATTTTGGATCAGTCGTAGTTCTAACATTTCCCCTTGAACTAAAACAAGTCAATTTTCTAATTTATGGAAGGAGTCTAATATAGTCAATGCACATAGTGAAGAATGGAACAACGCCACAAGATGCTATAAATTCTGAAGAGCTTCTCAGTTCAAGCATGCAGCTTCCATCTTTAACAAAGACTGCTCTCTTTAAGTTTTCGAGCAAGCACTATAATACTTTGTGAGTATACAAAAGAAAAGGAAAGAGCAACCAAAGGGTTGACTGAAAATTGTTGGTGGTAAACGAGTAATAAAATCACAGTTGTAGGTCTGGCAACGATATGCGAACTAGTGTAAAAACCATTTGTGTCCCTTTGTAATTTTAATTTATTTTATGTCTTATAATTATTTTTCCTAATGCATCTAACTGTTTTCTTAAGTTGTTGTGTTCAAAAGTGTAGGTAAAGTTGGCCTAATTAATCGGCTAAAATTTAATAGAATAAAATTCATACCCTCTTGTGTTTCAAATATGAATCAGTATTTTATATAACTTTCACAAGCTTCTATAACTGATCAGATAATTTGACTAATCTAATGAATATTTTGCACGATATTCCTCTTTTTCGGACTTAACTTTCGAATAACTTTCATATTTTCTGTAAAATATTACTTATTGTTTACTTGTAAATGGGTACAGTTGAATTTATACGTGGTTTCTAGACGAATGAATTAATTCGATCCCAAAATAATTCAACAATTAAAGAAATATGCAATACTTAGCCTTGAGATGAAGATGAAATAGCAGAAACAGTAGTTCCGGGAGCAAGGTTTCCGGGCACAACAGTAATGAAATCAAAAAGTAAGAAGGTAAAATTGTATAAAGCTTTAAATAGATTATAGCATAAGTTTTTCAAAAAATTCGTGTCCTTTACAATGATAACAAAGCTCACTATTTATAGCTGCACCTAGGGAACAAGGTCCTAGGATCATGCCCTTTTTTAATGTCAATTATGAGGGTCATCGAAGAATATGTAACGGTGAGCATGAATGACAAATTCTTTGTAACGGGCAATGTATTAAATGCTGTAGAATATTCTCTCCGCATTTAATGCCCCGAACACGCGTCATCCAACGATTTAGCATAACTTTTGCCGGTTATCGAGGTAATTATGGCCACAAATTCAGCATCCTACACTTTTACTTATACGCATCAATCTCCTTTATTCACACCCCATAATTCTCCAAACTCTCTCAAACTCTTTTTATTCAATTTGTACTCTAACTTTTCTTTAACTCTCCTCATACGAGTAAAGCTTTTCCTTCTTCTATAACATATAATGGTTTCTTCTTCCAAAAATATCAGTTCCTCAAAGAACAAAACAAAGCCGATGAAGCCACTCCTCCTACAGTGAGCACCATCATCCCTAGAAGTCTTGTCACAACTAAAGATTTCGAAGAGAAATTTCCTTCTGTTAGCTCTCGTAAATGGGCCGTTAGCAGATATCCTTCTTCCATCCGTCCTTCCAGCATTCCTGCTGTGAAGGAAGATTGTCATTGCCAGGGTTTAAACATTATTGCTCCTGATCTGGTGGAGCGGGTAACCTTACCCAAGAAGTGTTTTACGTACTTCTATACGTATCCCTTCACTTTGGGGACATTTTCTCTGAATGGATAACTTGACTCCGCTATTGTGGAGTTTTGCCTTCGCTAGCAAGTATGTTTGGGCTCAGGTGAGTCCCTTCGTGTGGAGGACGATTTCTTGCCTTCGGCGCCTGTGCCAAGAAACAGGGAGGAGCTATCCCTAGCTCACGTGATGAACCTTTATTCCCGTAAGATCTTCCGTGGGGGACGATTAACTTCAGCAAGTGGGGCCACCATGCATTACTATCCAGCATGGATGATGATAACGATCGTGGGTGGATGGAAAGGTTTGTTTCAATCGCCAGCAGTGACATCATCCCGGCCTCGGCTCTTTCCTTCCCAGAATTGTGGAACCGCACTCATAATTATACAGTTTGCTTCTATTCTTGTTAAAGACCATTCCTCGTCATTATTAATTTTTCTCCCTTTATCTGTCTCAGCAACTCGGTGGGTTCCCCCTAGGGTTGAGGGCTTGGACTAATGAATTCAGAAAATTTTGGACGTCACTACGCCCGAAACCCGCACGTGGAAAGAACTGTCCCTGAAATATGGGTGGAAGGCCAAAAATTATGGTAAGTTGAACTCATCTTGTCCTTATCCTTTATTATGAGAAAGTTGTCCGATTCTTCTCTCCTGCTGAATATAGGTCAACCCCATGGCTCGGTTGTAGTCCCGGAGGAAGACGTTTTGGCTAATCCTGCTGATGTGGCGAAGTTGCTGCAGAAAGTTTTTTCACAGACAGGCGTCTCCGGGCCCGCTTCTGGTGCAAGTGCTTTTTCTTGGAGTCCCCCGTCGGAGAACAAGCAACCAAAAAGAAGGCGTTTCGTCCCCGACCGGGGAAAAGAATAAGAGGGTGAAGAATGCTGCCCCTAAGTCGTCTCCGGAAGTCGTGGTGTCGAGCCCTCCGCCTGGGCCAGCCATAGATACCGTGATGATTGATGATGATGGAGAAGCTAGCGAGGAGAAAGCTTATCTACATAGAAGACGACGACCTTCCTCAACTCAACAGGTTGCTCAATCTGTTGAGTTAGTTACACCAACTGAGGACGATGCCTCCGTGCTTTAGGGGGAGTATAAAATGGTGGAAAATGCCAACTCCCGTTTCCGGATCCCAGTCACTGCGCCCGGTATTGTGGGGCTAAGTACCGGGTCCCTGCCGTCTTTGATTACGGAGCAACCGACAACCAGCACCGCATTTGTCGCAGCTGCTTCTCACCCTTCAATACCATCGGCTTTGTCTCCTTCTTTACCAACTCTTCCACCAGCAACTGCTACATCATCTCCACCGGCTGCATCTGTCCAAGAAGAGGATGTTTCTATCCCCCAGTCCCAGTTCATGGAAATTTGGGGCAAAATTATGCTGCCCCTTCAGAAGATCCACAAAGGAAGAGGAGCGTTACTCTCTTGGTCTCCACCGGGTGCAATTTGCTATCCCGGCCAGTGGAACTTGCTAACTATCTGAAGCCTTTGGCTTCAGAGAAAGATTGGCAAAAGATACAAGCTCTCTGGGGAGAGTGCTTCTTGAACAATGCCATACACAACGCCGCAGCGGTACATTCTTCATTTCCTTTATCATGTCTCCTATCTTTGATTGAATAAATACCTGAGTTCTTCTTTCTTGTTTTGCAGGCCAATTTCCTTGTTTCGAGGGCCTCCTGAATTTGATTCGGGAAAAGAAGAACTTACCTCCGAACGAGATCAACTTTTGGTCTGGCGGGACCAAATAGCTGCTCACCTCTCATAATTGGAAGCCAAAGCCGTTGAGGCTGTTGTGTTGGATACTTGTTTGCAGCAAAGCGAGCAAGAAATGGAAACCCTTAGCCAAGAGATTGCCCCGCTAAGGGTTCAATTTGAAGAGGCGAAGGCCAAATGGGCCGAAGTCCATAGTGTCATTCTTGCTGCATCTGATCACGAGGCTGCCTCCGCTGAGAGATTGACCAACTTAGAGGCAGCCTTGAACTCCCAAACTGAAGAGCTTGCTGCTGCGGGGGTGACATATGCTCAATTGGAGGAGAATTATAAGAATACCATTGAGCATAATAGAATTTTAAGCTCTACTATTCGCGAACTCAATGTTAGCCTCAAGTCTATTAGATCTGCCGGAGAAAAGCCGAGGTTGACCAACTCGAAGAAGTACGTTATGTGCATCATGAGAAGAAAAACCTTGGAAGAGGCTAAAGCGGGTATTATTGACTTTGAAGCCGAAATCGCTAAAGCCTGTGAGCTAGAGTCAACTGCTAAAAGGGGCCTCCTGTCAGGGCCTGATGTTTCCGGTTCTTCTGGTTCCAGTTCTGAAACCTCAGGAACTGAAGAGGAATCGGAGGGCGGACATGTTGAAGGCCAACCTGATAAGGGCCAAGATGTTGAGCCATCGGTGGATCTACCCACTTCCCCTGGGGGCGCAGGTATTTCATTTTCTCCGGGTTCCGGAGATGCAGTAGTTTAGCTTTTTTCTTCCCAACTTTTGTACTTGTGCAGTTTTGGCACGGAATAAAAACATCTTTTGCTCAAAAATTGCATGAGTCTTTCTGCATTCTTTTGTCTGAACATTTATGCAAGTTTTAATCTTTGCATTCTTTTTTGCTCAAGTGTTTTGCGAAAGTTTTACTGTTTCCGTCTAATTATATAAGGCCTTGGGTGTATTTTCCCGAAAAGCATTTCGATTTCGGGCACAAGTTCTTCCGAAATAAACCCTTTTATCGTGAGGGTTTTTATAAGAGACGGACCTCTTATGTTTACAATGCTCTTGAAGAGGACGTCTTCTGTTCATTACAGCGTCAACATTTGAAGTGCTTATTAAACTTTCAAATGATAAAATTAATTCATTGTTCAGAAAAGAAACAGGATAGAAATAAAAGGACTTTACTTTATTCCTTTCATTTTCAAAAAGTACATAAGAATTCGTTATGCTAAAAAGAAACTGTCATTTCTTGTGGCTAATTTGTACAACTTGTTTCTACGGGGCTAGTTGCGCAATCACCAGTCCCGATGATACAATTACGTTTTCGATTTTCGTATTCCGGTCGACGTGGCAGTCGTTATTGCTGTATCCTCATATATGCCCCCCCCCCCCG
>MCJB01053074.1:327564-348779 GCA_002018475.1 Nicotiana obtusifolia
GGGGGTCTTCTCCTGTTTTTGAGGGCTCCACGTTATCACGGTTGCGACTGTAATTGTTCTTGGCCCGGTCACTTAAGAACTCCTGAGATGGACATTTTTCAGTAGTGTCACTACCTCTTCATGCAAATGTCGGCAATCCCCAGTCCGGTGGCCATTCGTCCCTTGGTATTCGCACCGTAAATTGGGGTCCCTCTGGCTGGGATCAGACCTCATCAGCTTCGGGAACCGTACTCTTTTAATGTTCCTCATAGCCGATACTAACTCTACTACACTGACATTGAAGTTGTATTCTGATAGCCTGGGACAAGAAGGATCTTGAGAACCTGATGTTTCTTTATCCTGCAATGATTTGTTGTTCCGACCGCGATCAGTTCTTCTGTCGGTAGCGAACCTGTCCGCCGACCAGAAACCTCTACCATGTCCTTCGACCTGTTCGTAGGGCAAAAATCGGCCCCTCAAAGATCGTCTATCAGTGTCAAAATCGTCTTTGATTTTTCTTTATTCTTCTCCCAAACTTTTGCGGACGCCAAGAAGCCAATATAATCATCTTCAATCCTTATCTTGGACTCGTACCGGTTGTGAACATCCACCCAAGTCGTCGCTTGGAACTCAGGCAAGCTTTCCTTCAATTTCCGGGAAGCATTAGAACTTCTCGGATTCAAATGCTTCAGTCGCATATTCATCCAGAGCAGCGGGGAGCAACATACTTTCCTTTTGGAACCGGGTGAAGAATCCCCATAACAACTCGAACTCTCCTTGTACAATTCTGAATAAGTCGGCCTTTCGGGCCTGCACCTTTCTAGCAATGGCATCGACCTTAATAAAAGAATTCACGAGCATCTCAATGGAATCTATGAAATACTCGGGCAACAGCGAATACCACGTCAAGGCTCCCCTCTTGAGGGTCTCTCCGACTTTCTTCAGCAAAACTGATTCAATATCTAAGGAGCTAAATCATTCCTCTTCACCGTCGTTGTATAGGTGGTAATATGCTTCTGAGGGTCCAAAATTCCATCATATTTCCGCACGTCTGGCATTTTAAACCGCTTCAGGATGAATTCTGGTGCTGCACTTGGTTTGTACAGCAACTGAGTATACTTCTTCGAGTCCGGCCTTTTCAGCACCGGTGGTGCGCTCGGGATTTGGTCCATGCGGGCGTTCACTTCCCTATGAACCGTAAGAACTCGCATTTGAAGGGATCACTCTCGTTATTGTGATCGGAACCGCCCCCCACCCCCCGGCCCCATTGAAGCCAACCTCGCCCCTCAAGGTGTTGTTGTTGACCTTCTACGTTGTTTGATTTGCAGGAGCACCGGGAGGGACTGGACCTCGTCCATTCGTGTTATTAGAAGTACCTGACAACGCTTGCTTTAGTTCCGTCATAACCTTATCATGCCGTGTGAGATGGCCTAGAATGACCTCTTGCTGCTCCTGTAGGACCCTTACCGCTTCAACAACATGCTCCTCTTCAGCATCATCGAGAGTCGCCTACTGAGCACATCGCGGGTACCGCCTGCCGTGGACTGGCGTGGCATTTCCTTCGTTGCGGGTATCACTGATTGAATCCTCGTGTTTAGGCTAGTTTCTTTAGGTCTCAAGATTGTGTGTGTTGTTAATACCATTATCTGCCATTTTTGTGATTTTTGCTAAGAACAAATAATCAAAACACGTTAGTAAAGAGGCAAGGATCAACTTAATTACACAACTGTCTGGGCCCCACGGTGGGCGCCAAACTGTTTACCCGTAAAATGGTACAGTTGAATTTATACGTGGTTTCTAGACGAATGAATTAATTCGATCCCGAAATAATGCAAGAATTGAAGAAATATGCAATACTTAGCCTTGAGATGAAGATGAAATAGCAGAAACAGTAGTTCCGAGAGCAAGGCTTCCGGACACAACAGTAATGAAATCAAAAAATAAGAAAGTAAAATTGTATAAATTTTCAGATAGATTATAGCGTAAGTTTGCCAGAAAATTCGTGTCCTTTACAATGATAACAGAGCTCACGATTTATAGCTGCACCTAGGGAACAAGGTCCTAGGATCATGCCCTTCTCTAATGTCAATTATGAGGGCCATTGAAGAATGTGTAATGGCGAGCATGAATGACAAATTCTTTGTAATGGGCAATGTACTAAATGTTGTAGAATATTCTCCATTAAATGCTACCGGATGACAGACATTTATTGTATCTTTATGAGCATCATTCTTTCCGGTAACAAATGGAACAGTTGTCTTCGGTTGTAGCTATCCCATGCCTCTGGTTCCTCGTGTCACTCTCTTATGCAATTACCCAACATAACATATTTTACTCTATACACTTATATATATCAAAGTAATATTATACTCTTTAATTTGTCTCTTAAAATCCTAAATATGAATTAGTTTAGTGCAGATCAAACTTCCAAGAGGGAACATTACTAGAATGTATCCGAATTGTATTGTCTCCGCGATATTTTATTAGCTTGTTGACCAGAATGGCAAACACAACTACACTCTTCTTGCGTGGACGTTTGGACATAAGAATTGTAAAATTTCCGGAAAAGTGAATTTTATTTTCAAGTGAAAATGATATTTGAAAATTAGAGTTGTGTTTGGATATGAATATACATTTGGGCTGTTTTTGGATTTTTTTTGGTGATCTGAAATGAAAATTCTAAAAAATAACTTTTAAATTTATTTTTAAGTGAAAATTAAAAATTTTACGGCTAAATACTGATTTCAAAGAAAAGTGAAAAAATTTCCGAAAAAAGTAAAACTTTTTTATCGCCAAACGGACCCTACTTCGTTCTATTTTTACTATTCCGAGGGACAATGAAGTGGTCAAGGAAGAAACAACCACACTTTAACATATGGATTTTTTTTATATATATTTGCCTGGTACTAAATGATCCGAACTGGAAATATTTATTTACCTTTCATCATAGCATCAAATTATACCAGTTTATCATAATTTAATGATAAAAATAAGTTGAAAGAGTGTAATAATTAATTATATTTAATTAATAAAAGGTTAGTTAAAAACAGAAAATAAGCACTTATTTGATTAATGTAAATAGTGGATCTGACTTCTGATATTTTTTTATAAATCTGGAAAGACAATTTGCCGAACGTCCGAGTTGCAGTAGTGGACCACTTTATTTTATTCTTTGCCACTCTTTCTTTTGATTAGTATGAAGGCAATATGACACATTATGCTAATATAATATTATTGCCACAATTATATTACTCATATTATCATATGGATGAGATGTTGTCTGGGTACAATCATTGCATATTGACACCCATCTAACTTTCTATTACAACTTGTTCTGTATGTGAACGCCTGCATTATATTAGCAGGGAAAAGGAACAGCTTTCTTCCACTAGATATACGATACAAGTAGATATGCCTACAACTTTCTTTTATTGAAAAGCCCGTCATAGTATTAAGGAGTGTGGTGGGCAGTAGAAAAGTTTTCCATCTGCATTTGCCATCTCCCAAAGTTAAGGTTTATAATAAGTTAACCTTTTTAAAAAATAGTTCTAATTACCCGTTTGAGTTTATGCTGCTTTGTTGTTCAACTTAAATAAAAGATACTGCAAAAATAAAACCTTTTTTCTTCTTTCACGCATTTTAGGAGAGTAAATATACTCTCTATGCCATGTGGCATCTGAAGGTGTACATTGGGATAATAGATCTCTCTCAAAGTTTAGACGTATGTTTGGAACCTCATAACAAGTTGAGGGTGGTATTCATGTATACCTCTTAAGTTATTATGGGTTTTTTACTTCTTACTTATACTAGTTTTAGAGTCCGTTTGGACACCACCATATAATTATTAGGTCGTGTAATTACTAGGACAGTAATTACACAGCCTAGTAATTATACTATATAGTAATTACAGAATCATATTTGTTTGTTATAACGTAACTACAATATAATTACATGTATTTTGTCTGATTGCACGAGTATAATTACAACGTAAAATATTTTTTATTTAAAATAAAAGTTAATTTTAGAAGTTATTTTTTTTCCCAGATGAACATATAAGTAAATTTTAACATGTAACAAATATATGCATATATAATTGTAAATTGGTAACTAGTATTATGAAGAATAATCGGGATTTTTTATATAAATATTATTTTAACATGAATAAATTAAAAATCCAATAAAAATCGAATATTTTACCAACTATATGTATGAATATAATATGTAATTCATGATGTGTTGCACTTTTTAAATTAAAAAAATACATAAATATGCATTTAGAAACTACTTTTTCATAATAAAAATTTATACTAATTAATACAGTAAAATAAAATTTATAGCAAAGGCATTCTTGTGCAAAGGGATGGAAGCGAATTTGAGGATTACTTCTCAGCCTTCCTAACTGGAGCATGATTAGCTATGCTCTGAAGAGGTCTCAGCTCGCAAAGCCAACTACTTCGTAACCCAAAACGTTGTTCTAAAAGCCCACAAGTCGGTTTTTTTAAATATATTTATTTCTTGCTTCGGCCATTAATTGATCGAGGTGAAATTACGTTGGATGAATTTTTTCATAACCACCATTTGAATTTTGATTCTGTTAAGAAAAATTTTGGAAAAACGGCCTCCTTAATAGATAGTTATGGTGATTGTCAAGTTTTTCAGCCATAATGCTAAAAAATTCTAGCGATCCATCATGTCTTATAGTAAATTCTGATGATTATCATATGAAATTTTTTAACGTTTACCAGATTTTACGACAAATCCTGATGATTAAGATATGAAAAATTATAGTGATTGATAGGAGCGCTTCCCAAGACTATTTTTTAGTGGGATCAAGATTCAAACAACAACACCAAATGGTCCTATTTATGCAAATCACTCATAGATCAACTCAAAACCCACATAAAAAATAAAAAATAAAGAGGACCTCGAAAATAGTTCAACATCTCTAACCTTTATTTGTGTCTTGCTCCAGATAATGAACCAAAAATCTTGTAGGAATGTCTTTTAACATGATCAATCCCCAAGAGAGATAAAGTAGAAGTCAAGAGTGCACAATTCAAATTCCACATACTTATTGCCACTTTTTGTATTTGATTTAGTTTTCGTATCATCGTAGTATGCCTTGTTAAGAGATCGTTTGGTTTGAAAACAAATTATAAAAAAATTAATAATTTTAAAATTATAATGGAGGAATCATAGTTTATGAATTGTAAAGCCGGAGTTATTTATAGTTTGATATTTAATTTGTTATATTAAAAATCGGTATACCATGTATACTTTCATACAAATTAAAAGTTTGTTTAAGATATAAAGGTTATTTTTAATTTTAGTTGTTTAATCTATGTACTATTGTATATCCCTGCTTTTGTTCCATATTATGTCGGATAAAAACTACTTGACTTTGAGTATTAGTTATTCAAAAAGGAAAAATAATGATCAAACAATGTGTTAACAATGTACTGTTTTATATGAAAATTATTTCTTTCAACGCTACCAATTTAAAGGTGAAAGAAAAGAAAAACTGAGAAGAACCGAACCAAATGTTATGCTAGACGCCTCAAGTTGAAAGATGTGATTACATGCCCAATAAAGTTGGACCTTGATCTATGTGCACTAAAAAGGCCAAAACGGCGGAAAAGATGGCGACATCTTCGGCCGATTTAAGCAAATGTGTCCATTTTAGAGGCATTTTTATATATTCTTACTTTTGGGGCACTTATATCCATTTAAATTTGAAGTATTTCAATCTCTTTAATAAAATTTCAGATATTAAATCTGAAGTTCTTCTATCTTTCAAATGCGATTTTACAAATTCGAATCTGAAGTAGTTTAATCTCTTCAATACAATTTCATAAATCAAATCTGAAGTTTTTCTATCTTTCAAATACTACTTCAGAAGTTCGAATTTTAAGTAGTTCAATCTATTGAATCCAACTTCAGATTTCGAATTTTAAGTTCCGAAACATAAACTTGTTCTTTGAATTCCGATAATTCATTATACGATTCAATGCGCAAACCTACTTCAAATGAGCTCAATTTTGAAATATAACTTTCAAATCTCAATCATCAAATTGTCAGAACAATAACAAATTTAACAAATCTATTTTGCAACGAAGAAGAGGAAGAAGAAACTTTAAGCACATAAAAGAAGAAAATAACAGTAAAGAAGAGCAGAAAAGTGTATGTATTTAAAGTTATCCAAATATTGGGTGTCGGTTAAACTTTAAAAAAAAAAGAAATATAAATTCAATGAGTAATGCAAGATTGGATGCTACATGAAAATTTTACTCCTTTTTATGCTTAGTTTTTGTGCCTGTTTTAAGAAGTTGTGTAAATATAATTATAGAAAAATTAATACTTCATTAACATTAGACTTGTATAACTTTTAATTTGGTCACAAAACATTAAACTATGATCTAATATTTGTAATAACTTATAAATTTTATACTGTGGTCTGACGTTTTATTATACGATTTTTTGTTTGCTCAAAAAGAATCTTTAGACAGTGATCTAAAAGGTTAATTAGTTATAAGAGAAATTAAAAAAATGATCATTTACTATCCATTAATACAAAAAGGACTCCTAGCAAAAATTTCATGGTACTCTTTTAGAGCAATTTATACAAAATACCTATTGAACTTAAAATAATTACCTTTTTCTACCCATTTAAAAATTATTCACTGTTAAAACTAATTATCTAACCTACCTACTCATTCATTCCAATCTTTTTTATTCATTTGGCTTAACTTAACTTGATTTGACTTGATTGGACTTGGTTTGAATTGACTTGACTTGAGTTGACAATTTAGTAGCTTAATCATTTGGCTGGGTTAAAAAAAAATGGGTAAAGGGAAAAGGGCATGGATAGAGGCGGGTAATTATTTTGCATGGAATGGGTATTTGCTAAACTTTCCTTCGGTTTTTTTTTTTTTACATACAAGGAAGGGGAAAATAATTTTAGGATTTGGAATTGCATGGAAGCTGGAAAATAGGCAGCCATACATTAGAGATGAGGAAGCAGAGGTCCACAGAGAGGCAGTAAATAAAACGCACGTCATGACATTTTTGAAAAGAAAAGGATGCACATTCAAACAAAAAAAGGAAAAGAAAAAGGAGGAAATACATCGCCAAAGATATTATCATTATCATCATCGCCATCGAAAGCCTGCAGTTTCTACCAAACAAATGTGCAAATCCAAAATCTTCAGTAAGATTGTGACATTTCTTAAGTCCTTCCCAAACCCTAGCTTTCCACTCTATCTTGTTACCTAACTTTTACAAATATATAAAATAATAAAGAAACAATCTTTCTTTTTAAAATGATTTTACTACATACAGGAGGGGAAGGAGAAATGGGGAAAAAGGAATTTATTTGGATAAGCATATATGTAACAAGAAATTGGATGCATTGCGTAATAATCATTTGATAGTGTCTATTTTGATAACTAAGAAATTTGGAATGCCAATTATTTGTCCCTCTGCCTTATTAAACTTTAGTTCATGCGAAGATTCAAACTCGTAATGTGCTAGTATATGTTTTCACTGTCATAGCAAAGCCATGAATTCGAAAAAGAGAAAAACCAAAAAGACAAAGCTGCCAAACTATATAAACTCAACTACACAAATGAACTTGCGATAATTTATTTGGACAGAGCTGCTTGTTATATATATAACAAAATTATGGGGTCATGTCATTTGGAAAGCTAGGGATGTAGTAATTAAGGCAGATACTTTCATTGAATCAATCAAGCAATTCATTGCTTTCCTCGTTGCTTAAGGGCCCTACTTTTGAGTATATGCACGAACGTTTCCTTTGTCACTTGTTCATTTCGATGATTATTGCTCTACTTTTTGGTATTGCAGCTTTGTTTCCCCTAGAATGATAATGCCTATCCTATTGGTTTGTCACAGAATTCGCAAATGCATCAATAAGTTCTTAAAAAGTTTTCTTTCCCTTTATCCTTGCCCCCCCCAACCTTCTACACAGACTCCCCATGCATGTTGGAAAAATTAAAAGGAAAAGAGAGAAAAAAAGAGTCGATTTGGATTATATTTTAATTTATCTCTTCTCTCCTGTTCCTGTGCAACTTTGCACATAAAATAGATGGACTATTAATATCTTACTAGCAAACTGCTACGCTTTTTATTGTTGTCTCATTAATTTAAGTACAAAATGAGCAAGGTTTAAACAAATTCACCACACAGTGATGAAATAATGTCTTCATCTTATGATCGCGTTGGAAAGACATGGAAAAACATTAACGAATTGATTTTCAAAACTTCTTAAATATTGACACACAACAATGGATATTCTGAAAATAGTCATCAAGTGTACAAATCAGATATGAAAAAATAACAATGTTACTTAATATTTAAGAGGCATGTCACTGTCCCTTCCTTTCTTAATGAACTCAACAAATTTGCATCGTCTTAATTAGAAAATTGGCCTACGAAATTTCATTAAATTGCCTCTATGTTTATCTTCCATATGTCCTTTAAGAATTTTCCATTTCTTAATCCAAAAAGCGACTATTTTGTTGGATACTTGCCCATCACTTTTTTTTTTTTTAAATAAAAAAGATTGAAGTCTGTCAAAGTATCTAATTTATGTGAAGTCATATGTTGCTGTCGTAATTTATCTTTTAAAAATGAATCTACACATTCGGTAAGTAAAGAAAATTACGTTTAAAACATTTAGAACGTACCTAAAACTCGCGGTTCAAGAAAAAATTGTCCATTCCCTACATACGTAATATTGTCATGTAAAATGAAATTAGATGCAGCAGTAGTAGTGTATATTACCTAGTGCAAAATTACAGTTTTAGGCTTTTAGCCCTATAATTCCCAAAAGGAACACCCAAATTATTTTAGCATAAAAAGTATGATGTTGTTGGAATAGTGTTAATTTTGTTTATTTGACCACTAAGTGTTGCATTAGGCTGGATAGGATCTATCAAAAGAGCGCTTTCTTTTTAAAATTTAAGTTAAATTTATTATAGATAAAGATAGTTAGATACTGTTGCATGTTACATTAAGCAGGTAGTATAAAAAGTTTTACAATCTCCGTGTAAAATTAAATTATTTTCTTTTCTTTCTAAAAAGTGAAAATGCTTCAAAACCCAAAGCCCATAGGAGTGCCTAAAGAAATAGAGCTAATACTATAAACCTTATCGTCTACTCTATCTCCCCTCCTCTCTGCACCAAAACCCCTCTTTGTTGTTCTCTCCACAGAGAACTTCCCCTATCTCTTACTATCCTTTTTTACTTTATCCCTTCAATTGAGAAGCGAGGAGTTGTTGACGGTATGGACTCCAAGGAAGAAGCGACGTCGTTTCCACCTCTAGTCTCTTCTCCTCCAGGTACTTCTCCTATCAACAATTCCTCCTCTTCTCTTGATTCCCAAATTCAAAATAACGTTGCAACCACTGATATCGAAATTAATAACAATAATAATAGTTACAATAGTAACGGCGTTAGTGATGATGGAAAACTTGTGAGTGGTGGTCAGCAAGAAAAGATTGTTACGGGCTCTGAAAAGCCCGTTCTTGCTGATCCAGATGAGAAAAACCTAGAAAAATTCATTGGTGAAGAGCAGCCCACTGATTCTGCGGAAATTTCGATGCTGAAGTCAGTGAAGCCTGTTTCTGAGGTTTCTATGATTGATGGTGTCGAAAAAGTTGAGATTTTGGGCGGAGAAAAGGGTGAAGGCGTTATATTGACTGAGGATTCTGGCGGGGTTGGTGGTTCTGTTTCTGAGGGAAATACTGAAGAATTAAACTCAGTTGATGAGTCTAATTCGATTGAGCAGGTGAAAGAGAGTGGTGGTGAGATTGCTGTAGGTACAGAACTGAAAGAGGGTGTGGATGGGTCCACCCAGGAGGAGGTGAAGGTAACTGAGGAGAATGAAAAGGATGAAGCTTTAACTAGTGTTGCTTCATCTAATTTGAAAGGGGCTGTGGAACCTGATAAGACGGTGGTTGAAGAGAGTGCTACTCATAGTGATGATGCCGAAAAACCCAATAAGGTGGTTGTTGAACCGTTTGAGTCTTTGTTGGTTGAAGCGGACCGTGAGAAGGTTACGCCTGAAGGAGATGCAGTTGTGGATGCTATTGATGTTAATGTCAATGCGTCAGCGCCAGGGGTTGCTGTTGTTGGAGATGTGGAAGAGAGTGCAATTCCTAGTGATGATGCTGGAAAACCCAATAAGGAGGTTGTTGAACCGTCGGAGTCTTTGTTGGTTGGAGCAGAAGGTGAGAAATTTACTCCAGAAGGAGATGCAGTTGTGGATGCTATTGATGTCAATGCCAATGTGTCAGCACCAGGGGTTGCTGTCGTTGGAGATGTGGAAGAGAGTGAAGTGAATGTGTCAGCGCCAGGAGTTGCTGTTGTTGGAGATGTGGAAGAGAGCAAGGAAGTGGAACAACATGTTGAAAGTACTGCTGATGTGTCAGAGTCTTTGTTGATTGAAGCAGATGGTGAGAAATTTACTTCAGAGGGAGATGCAGTTGTGGATGCTATTGATGTCAACATCTCAGGGCCAGGGGTTGCTGTTGTTGGAGATGTGGATGAGAGCAAGGAAGTGGAAGAACATGTAGAAAGTACTGCTGATGAGAATGTGACATCAGTAAATGGTGTTGGTGAGACCAGACAACTTATTGAAGAAGTGGCTAATATGACAGTTGACGAAGTAGATGTTCAGAAGTCTAAGCCTGCGGTGGATGATAATGTTGCAGCTGCAGAATCCAAGCCTGTGGATAACATTGTTGGTGCTGGAAGTGATGGAAAACTAGATGCTGGAGACGTTCAGACTGGTGATGCGGTAGCTGCTACCGAGGAAATCAAGGAAGCAGATCCTGAAAGTGGTAATAAAAGTCCGGACGTGAAGGATGTCGAAAAGGAACCTGAGCAGGCAGCGTCTGAAACTATTTATGCCAACGGTGACCATTCCGAAGGAAGCATTGAGGGAGATGTAGTGGAAGCTGAAGTCTCAGGTCAGTCATCGGCCATATCAAGGTCAATCAGTGGCTCACAGCAAATACTGGACGCAGATGGAGAAGCTAAAGATCAAATAGATGAAGAAGCTGAGCTTGAAGTTTCAATTTCAGATGGAGAGACAGATGGTATGATCTTTGGAAGCTCTGAAGCTGCCAGACAGTTTATTGAGGAGCTGGAAAGGGAATCCGGTGGTGATTCCTATACTGGTGCTGAGACTTCACATGATCATTCACAGGAAATTGATGGTCAGATCGTCACCGACTCAGATGAGGAGGCTGATACTGATGAAGAAGGTGATGGGAAGGAGTTGTTTGATTCAGCTGCCTTAGCTGCCCTTTTAAAAGCAGCAACAGGTGCTGATTCTGATGGTGGAAACATCACAATCACGTCTCAAGATGGGTCAAGGCTATTCTCTGTTGAACGTCCTGCTGGTCTTGGGTCATCACTCCGGTCGCTGAGGCCAGCTCCCCAACCAAATCGCCCCAGTCTTTTTACTCCTTCCAATCTTCAGAATAGTGGAGAATCTGAGAATAACTTGAGTGAAGAAGAAAAGAAGAAACTGGAGAAATTACAGCAGATTAGGGTCAAGTTTTTGAGGCTTATTCACAGGTTAGGGCTTTCTTCTGATGAGTCCATAGCTGCTCAAGTATTGTACCGGCTGGCACTTATTGCACGAAGGCAAAACAGTCCACTTTTTAGCCTGGAGGCTGCCAAGATGAGAGCTCTCCAGCTTGAAGCAGAGGGGGAAGATGATTTGGACTTCTCTGTAAATATCCAGGTTATTGGAAAATCAGGAGTGGGTAAGAGCGCTACCATAAATTCAATCTTTGGAGAGGAAAAAACTCCAATCAATGCATTTGGACCAGCTACCACCAGTGTGAAAGAGATTAGTGGTGTTGTAGAGGGTGTTAAGATTCGGGTATTTGATACACCTGGTCTCAAGTCCTCTGTGATGGAACAGGGTTTCAACCGCAGTGTCTTGTCTTCAGCAAAGAAGTTTACGAAGAAGAACCCCCCAGATATTTTCCTCTACGTTGATCGGCTAGATGCCCAAACTAGAGATCTTAATGATCTTCCTATGCTGAAGACTGTCACAAGTTGTCTTGGTCCTTCAATATGGCGAAGTGCCATAGTCACCCTCACACATGGAGCTTCTGCACCTCCAGATGGACCTTCTGGCTCCCCTTTAAGTTATGAGGTGTTTGTTACTCAAAGGTCTCATGTTGTTCAGCAGTCTATCGGTCAAGCAGTAGGCGATTTACGAATGATGAGTCCAAGTTTGATGAACCCTGTTTCTCTGGTAGAGAATCATCCATCTTGTAGGAAGAATAGGGAAGGGCAGAAGATACTACCTAATGGCCAGAGCTGGAGGCCTCAATTACTGTTATTATGCTACTCAATGAAGATCTTGTCTGAAGCAAGTGCACTCTCAAAGCCTGAAGATCCATTCGATCACCGTAAGCTCTTTGGTTTCCGCACACGCTCACCACCTCTTCCCTACATGCTGTCCTCAATGCTGCAGTCACGTGCGCATCCCAAGCTTTCTGCTGAGCAGGGTGGTGATAATGGTGATTCAGACATTGACTTGGATGATTTGTCAGACTCTGACCAAGAAGAAGAAGACGAGTACGACCAGCTTCCTCCCTTTAAGCCTCTTCGGAAGGCTCAACTCGCTAAGCTCAGCAAAGAACAGAGGAAGGCGTATTTTGAGGAGTACGACTATAGGGTCAAGCTCCTTCAGAAGAAGCAGTGGAAAGAAGAGTTGAGAAGAATGAGAGAAATGAAAAATAACAAGGGAAAAGAGGCGGCAATTGAGTATGGTTATGCAGAGGAAGATGCTGATACTGGGGCCGCAGCTCCTGTAGCAGTTCCCCTACCCGACATGGTCCTCCCACCTTCTTTTGATAGTGATAATCCTGCCTACAGGTACCGCTTTTTGGAGCCCACCTCGCAGTTTCTTGCAAGGCCTGTCCTGGACACGCATGGTTGGGATCATGATTGTGGCTATGATGGTGTTAACGTGGAACAGAGTTTAGCCATTGCAAGTCGTTTCCCTGCTGCAGTTACTGTCCAAGTCACCAAAGATAAGAAAGATTTCAGTATCAATTTGGACTCTTCTATTTCTGCTAAGCATGGAGATAATGGATCCACCATGGCTGGCTTTGATATTCAAAGCATAGGAAAGCAACTTGCATATATTGTCCGGGGAGAAACCAAATTCAAAATTTTGAAGAAGAACAAGACTGCTGGTGGAATTTCTGTCACATTTCTAGGTGAAAATGTGGTTACCGGACTTAAAGTTGAAGACCAGATCACGTTGGGCAAGCAATACGTTCTAGTTGGCAGCGCTGGCACTGTTCGATCTCAGAGTGACACAGCTTATGGTGCTAACTTTGAACTGCAGAGAAGGGAGGCAGATTTTCCAATTGGTCAGGTGCAATCTACATTGTCTATGTCTGTCATAAAGTGGAGAGGTGATTTGGCTCTAGGATTCAACAGTATGGCACAATTCGTGGTTGGGCGTAATTCTAAGGTAGCTGTTCGAGCAGGAATCAATAACAAACTCAGTGGGCAAATAACTGTGAGGACAAGCAGTTCAGACCACCTCTCTCTTGCACTTTCTGCTATAATTCCAACTGCAATTGGCATCTACAGGAAACTTTGGCCTGATGCTGGCGAGAAGTACTCGATCTACTAAATTTCATTTTCATTTCAGCATTTTTGGTTAATTGAACTTTGTAATGGCGTATTATCTTGTCATTCTATTGAATAATGCTTCTGTCATTTGTCCGTCTATCTAGGATTCCTACTCGTATCATTTTTGCGTGATTAAATGTACTTTTTTACAAGATGAAATCAAGAGGTTCGTGTTGCTTAATTGCTTTTTGTTATTTGTTATTCTTGGTTAGTGTTCTTTGGAATTTTGTAGAAAGCAATTTAAGTAGTTGTGTTACCTTCTGTTTTCTTTTATTGATGATAGGAGTTTATTATGCTTTCAAATGTTGTCCTTTAATTTGCTTTTATTCAACTACGTCCTAGAAAGGGGTTCCAAAAGGACATGACAAAGAGCTTCCTGTCATAAATAATATTAAGCTTGAATGTTCATGTATTATAAAATATGTATTATATTATACTTGGAGAGCAAGTTTTGGTTGGAGACTGATGTAACTAGAAGACAACCTAATTACTATAAGAGTAATTTAATTAGGATTTAACTAGTTACTTGGTGACAGAGTATTTTTCTTCCTATAAATAGGAAAGTTCTCTTACCATTTGATAGATCATCAAGAAAAGATTTAGTATGATCTCTCTCTCTAACTTTCTCTTGTTTCACTTTATTTTCTATTATTCTATAACACGTTATCAGCATGAAGGTTTCTAATCAAAGACTAATTTAATTAGGATTTAACTAGTTACTTGGTGACCGAGTATTTTTCATCCTATAAATAGGAAAGTTCTCTTACCATTTGATAGATCATCAAGAAAATATTTAGTATTATCTCTCTCTCTAACTTTCTCTTATTTCACTTTATTTTCTATTATTCTATAACACGTTATCAGCACGAAGGTTTCTAACCATCTCCACTACCATTTTGAGCTTTAGTTTCATTTCCTGTTTCACGTATGGTTTTATATACTTTGTGCTAATTCAAATTCTTATTATCCTATGTCAAAAGGCATTTGGTTTTTAAATACTACTCTTAGTCCCCTTAACAATGGGTTGACTTTCACAATTATACATAAGCCAATTTCTTTTAAGTTAGAAAGAAACACACCATAAAAATAACTTGTTTTTCAAAAAATAGTTTCTGGAAAACTGCAAAGGGGAGCCTTGGCGTAACTGGTAAAGTTGCTGCCATGTGACCAGGAGGTCACGGGTTCGAGTCGTGGAAACCATGGAAACAACCTCTTGTAGAAATACAGGGTAAGGTTGCGTATGATAGACCCTTGTGGTCCGGCTCTTCCCCTGACCTCGTACATAGCGAGAGCTTAGTGTACCGAGCAGTCCTTTTTTTTTTTTTTTAGTTTCTGAAAAACTGTAAATGATGAGGACTTATTGGAAAATATTCTTTCCACTTTTCATACTTCAAATATGGTGTTGCAGCAGCAATACCGGAAAAAAGGTTTAAAGAAATATTATGAATTGGTCTCATGCCTCCTAGTGGTTGAGCAACATAATACCCTTTCAATAAAAATCATGAAGCCCCTCCGACTAGATGTGCATCATTTCCCGAAGTGAATATTATAGCAGCAAATCAAAAATATGAAAGAAGATAAAATAATTATCGTGGTCGTGGCCATGGTCGTGGACGTGGACGTGATAAGCGCTGTAATAATTATCGTCATCATGGCGAAAATAAACAGCAAAACAATAAGGGTCCTCAAAATAAAAGCTAGAGTTAATATTTGTCACCGATGTGGAATGAAAGGTCATTGGGCACGTGTTTGTCGTACACCTGATCATTTTGTCAAACTTTATCAAGCCTCTGTCAAAAGAAAAGAAAATAATGTGGAGGTACACTTGACTTTTCAAAATAATGATGATGAAGCAGGTCCATCAAACAAAAATGATGATGCTGAGGCAAATCTTGCATATAAAGATGATGATTTTGGAGGCCTTGCAACTATTACTCATTAGAAGCTGGAGACTTATTTGAGAATATTGACTGAAGAAGTGATCATCTTACTGGAGATTAAACTATAAGAAAAGTTGTTGTTCTTATTTTATATATGCTAAGTGTTTGTCCTTCTTAGTGTATTTTTTCTAATGCATTATGTGTTGCTAGTTTTGACATTCCTAGTGGAAATTCTTAATGTTTCTTTTGTTGATAATCCTTCGTATGATGTAATTTTTGTTTTTTTATGAAAATTATGGAAATTTTTCAATCTCCAGTTGGATCCAAAATCAATAAAAATGATATATGTCTTTTGGATAGTACCACAACACATACTATTTAGAGATATTCCTCTTATTTAGTGATGAAAGAAGCCACTGTTAATACAATATCTGGTAATACAAAATTAATTAAAGGTTCTGGAAGAGCTAGTTTATTACTATCCGGAAGAACAAATTTGGCTATTAATGAAGCACTATCTCAAAGAAACTTACTAAGTTTTAAAGATATTTGTCAAAATGGATATCACATTGAGACTACAAATGATGAAAAGATTGAATATCTTTATATTACTACAATAAAGTCGGGTAAGAAATATGTCACAATTCAATTTGCACTATAAGCCGTGATGGCGCCGAACATCGCCGCTAGGCAAGCCAACAGTGAACTACCTATTTAATTTCTCATTTTAATATTTTTTAAGTCTTTGATTTTTATTTGAATGCGGAAACAAATAATAAATGAGCGTGGTAATGTAAAGCATAAACTAAATGGGAAAGTAAGGTAGTGAATTAAATAATCAAAACCCATGAATGTCTACTAGAATTTTCAAAACTCGGTGTCACAAGTGTATGAGCATCTAGTAGAATATACAAAACTCACTAAGAACTACTGTCTAAAACAAAATAGATAGAAATGATAAAACATAACAAGAGGAGGCTCCGGGAGCTGCAGAGTGGAGCATGGGAAAGCAGCTCACCACTAAGCCTCCGGGTAATGCGGATACGCACCGGACGAATTCCAGATGCACCTGCCTCAGAACTTGCACAATATGTGCAGAAGTATAGTGTGAGTACATAAACAACATGTACCCTGTAAGTATCTAGTCTAATCTCGAAGAAGTAGTGACGAGGGCTCGACTTCGACACTTACTAGTGGGAAATATACATAATATACAAGATTATTTAATAGGCATGAAATACAATGGCAATAATGGAATAAGAGGCAAAAAAATTAAATGACCATTTATCAAATAACAATTAAATGTCCCCAAATATCACATATTAATCTCAACCAGTAAGAGTTTAACATGTATTACAAATTCTCAAGTCATGACATACATATCAAGTGAAATCCGACTTCGAGTGACAACACGCACGAGTTATGCCGAGGTCGTACCGATCCATAATATTCGTATACATACACTACCAAGGTCGTATATTCTGATCCGTGGATGCATTCCTATATATATATATATATATATATGTTCACTTTTCGGATTTCGAATTTCATATTTACAACTCCGAGGTAAGCCTATGAAAGGGTATAATTTTCATCAATAATTAAACATTTCCGCCAACTCTCTAAGTAGTGAAGCTCGATTTAACATAATCTTTAACCATATTTTACTTACTAATACAAGCAATTGAACAAACAAGTTGAGTCCAAATAGTGCAAGTAATAGCATAATAAAGGCTTATGTCTACCCGGAAATAATATGAATTCTAGCTATGTACGGACTCTCGTCACTTCGTGCGTACGTAGCACCCACTGTTAGTAGAAAATAATAATTTAAACACCTATGGGGTAAATTCCCTCTTACAAGGTTAGGCAAGAGACTTACCTCGTTCCCAAGTTCAGTTTCCAGTCCACAAATCACTCTAAAAGCCTCAAGTTGGTGCCGAACAATCTGAAACTAGTCAGAGGTTGTACAAATTAATCAACAATTGCTCAAAAGTTCAAAATTTAACTATTATAGTTATTACCCAACCCAATTTGGTTCACCCCGGGCTCACATGCCCGGATTCTGGAAATTTTTGTAAATAAAAGTTACCCATAACCTCACGAATCCAATAATATAATTTCTACTCAATTCCATAATCATTTTCGTGGTCTAATCCCATTTTTATCAAAATCTAGATTTTTCAACAAAATCCTATAATTTTCACAATTTACATATTAAAATCTACCTATAATCCATGTTTTAAACTCACAATAAATAGTAATTACTTACCTTAAATGCTAGATGAAAAATCCCTCTCCAAGAGCTCTAAAATCGGCTAACCCAATGTGAGAATGAGTGAAAGTGAGCCTAAGTACCGATTTAAATCATGTTTCTGCCCAATGATCCCTTCTTCGCGATCGCGAAAGGGGCCTCACGATCGCGAAGGCAAAAATGCTAAGGCTAAAAAAATTCTTCATCATGATCGCGACAGGACCCACGTGATCGCGAAGGCCATCCCCCGCAATTAATCGTGAACGCGAGGGGCATTGACCTGCTCAGCTCCCAGAACTAGCCCCTATTACGCGAACGCGACGAGAGATCGCGAACGCGGAGGCAGTTCCCTAAATCTTCGCGATCGCGACCTCATCTACACGATCACGTGGAACAAAATCCAATAACCCCAGGAAACCAGCATCAGAATTTCGGCAATTCTAGACACAACTCCGGCTAGTCTGTAACACACTCGAGCCATCCGGGACCCCATCCAAATGCACTAACAAGTCCATAAATATAATACAGACCTGCTCGAACTCCCGGAACACGTAAAACAACATCAGAACTAAGAATCGCACCCCAAAATCAAATTGAATCAAATTATGAACTTCAACTTCTTAACTAGCTCCGGACACGCCAAATCATACTTAGACTACTTGGAATAACACCAAATTTTGCGTACAAGTCTACTCAAAACCAAATCATACCTTAGGCGCGGAACTTCTTAACACCAAATTTTGCGTACAAATCATACCTCGATGGCACCAAAGTCTACTCAAAACCAAATTTAAAGAACTAGAAAACCTTCAATGAACCAACTTTCAACATTAGGCGCGGAAATGCTCCTGGATCACCCAAAACCCAATTCGAACACACGCCTAAGTCCAAAATCATCATACGAACCTATTGGAACCATCAAATCCCGATTTCGATGTCGTTACTCAAAACGTTGACCTAAGTCAAACTTGGCTATCATAGGCCACTATTAAGGAACTAAGTGTTCCGATTTCAACTCGAACCCTTCCAAACCTAACCCAACCATCCCCGCAAGTCATAAAATAGTAAAATCACATACGGGAAGTCTTAATTAGGAGAACGAGGATCTAGAAAGCAAAACGAATGGTTGGGTCGTTACAAAATATGTGCTTGAAAAGTTACCCGTTCTTTCCTCTGGCTTGTACTACACAAATATTGGCATGGCTGAAACACATGCTATAGTAGACCAGAAGTTTACTAATCCAAATGATTTTATTATCTGGTAGGATTAGTTGGGCCATCCCTGTTCAAGCATGATGCTCAAAATAATTGAGAATTCATATGGACATGTATTGAAGAACCAGAAGATTATTCAGTTTAAAGAATTTTCTTGCGTTGCATGTTCTCAAAGTAAATTTATTACTAGACCATCAACAACTAAAGTTGGAACTGAAACTCCAGCATTTCTGGAATGTATACAAGGTGATATATGTGGACTTATTCACCCATCATGTGGACCATTCAAGTATTATATGATTTTAATAGATGCATCTACAAGGTGATCACACGTGTGCTTATAATCAACTCGCAATCTGGCATTTGCGAGGTTTTTAGCTCAATTAATAAGATTAGGAGCACAATTTCCAGATTAAGAAATTAAGACAATTTGTCTTGATAGTGTTGGTCAATTTATATCCCAAGAATTTAATGATTATTGTATGTCAACTAGGATAACAATTGAACATTCTGTTGCTTATGTTCATCTCAGAATGGTCTGGCAGAATCATTTATCAAACGTCTCCAATTAATTGCTAGAACATTGTTTATGAGAACAAAACTTCCTATTTCGATATGGGGTCATGCTATTTTGCATGCTACAGCACTTGTGCGCGTTAGGCCAACGAGTTATCATAAAATCTCCCCATTACAATTGACTTATGGTCAGGAGCCAAATATTTCTCATCTTAGAATATTTGGATGTGCTGTATATGTTCCAATTGCTCCACCACAACGCACAGATGGGTCCCCAAAGAAGATTAGGAATGTATGTTGGATATGAATCTGTCATGACCCCAAATTTCCTCCGAAGGATGTCGTGATGGCACCTAATCTCTACGACTAGGTAACCTAGCAAATAGCAACCACTGAATAGATATATAAATACAAGATACTTAAAGCGACTAAATAATGGATAAAACTGCCTATAAATAGGATCTCACAATTTCACACCCCAAAACTGGTGGAACTGAGTCATAAGCTCTATAGAGTATAACAAGAGTAACTACTACATCACTGTTTGAAAGTAAGTACAACAGTACATGAGGATAAAGGAAGGTGACTCCGAGGCCTGCGGACGCCGAGCAGACATACCTTGAAGTCTCCAATAAAATAGCTAGCAGGAATCTCTTTCTACGTGCACGAGCAGACGTATCTGGATCTGCATAGAAAGATGTGCAGAAGCATAGTATGAGTGCACCACAAAGTTACCCAGCAAGTATCAAGCCTAACCTCAGTAGAGTAGTGACGAGGCAAGATAAAGACACCTACTAGGATACAAAATAGACAGTATAAAATGAAATGCGTATATAAAATGGAAAGCAAGAAAATAACCAATACAGATCAAGATTATAACATGATCTAATACCGGAAAATTAACAGTAGGAATAGTATAAATGTGACGACAGTGTTGAGTCATACTCACTGTCTTCCATATCTTATTTTCCATAATTTTTATTATATAATTTTTATTTTTATTTTCTATAAAATAAGCACTACATAATTAAGTAGACACTTGCTTTAATATATTATTGTTTTCTATGTGCTAGTGATGGACATCATTGATGTATGTTGTCCCCATTAACCAATAAAATTCCACCCAAAAGAAAAGTTAGACTAATTTATTTGGGGATTAGGTTGCTCCAATATTTTATTATATATTGACACATTATGTAGACAAAAGAAAAACAAAGAGAGCCTCCACTGATGTTCTTTCATCATTTTGATTGATTTTTTTTAAAATGGTGTCGTTACACTTCAATTCCCAAACCCTTCTCTGCCTATTTCATAAAACCTTCACTGTCTCTCTCTCCCTTCCTTTCTCTCTATCTGTCTTCTGAACCTTTTAGTTCAATTTCAAGGTCATATTGCTTTCCTCTATAGCTTTCTCCTGCCATTAGCCAATATTGTTTCGTGTTCATTGTCGCTTCTCTCGCCGTCAACTATCATCGTCAGTAGAGCAGGACAACTTGCTGGGTCGGATATTCATGGTTTCCGCACTCTGCAAGATTTGACGCCTTCGGACACAAAGTTTCAAGGCGAAGGTTTGATGGAATCTTGAATTTTTTTTGCAAAGTGAGGTAAGTGTCCGGTCTAACTTTAGCTTGAGGGATTAGGAGTTGTGTCCTATTTGTTAATTATTATTATTTTTTTGT
>MCJB01053075.1:0-10970 GCA_002018475.1 Nicotiana obtusifolia
TGTTGCGGGCATGTGTTCTAGATTTCCAAGGTAGTTGGGACGACCATCTCCCACTCATAGAATTCGCCTATAATAACAGCTATCACTCCAGTATAAAAATGGCCCCATATGAGGCATTGTATGGGAGGAAGTGTAGGTCGCCAGTTGGGTGGTTTGAAGCGGGTGAAACTGAATTGTATGGCCCGGATTTGGTTCATCAAGCAGTTGAGAAAGTAAGAATAATACAGGGACGATTGAAGACTGCACAAAGCAGGCAAAAGTCCTATTCCGACGTTCGGCATCGTGACTTAGAATTTCAAGTTGGCGACTGGGTATTCCTGAAAGTTTCGCCCATGAAAGGTGTCATGCGTTTCGGGAAAAAGGGTAAATTGAGCCCAAGATACATCGGTCCATATCAAGTTCTTCGCCGAATTGGAAAACCTGCCAATAAATTGGAACTACCATCCAAAATGGAATTCGTCCGCCCGGTATTTCATGTGTCCATGTTGAGGAAATGCATCGGAGACCCTTCTTGGGTCGTCCCTGTCCAAGACATACAGATCACAGAGCATCTGACCTACGAAGAAACACCCGTGGCTATATTGGACCGACAGGTTCGCAAGCTAAGGACAAAAGATGTGGCTTCGGTCAAGGTGTTGTGGAGAAACAGGAACGTAGAAGAAATGACATGGGAAGCAGAGGAGGAAATGAAAACTAAATACCCGCATCTATTCCCGGAGGCAGATGATAATGGTGACGCCAAGGAGGCGCAAAACGCATTGGAGGGAGAAACGTTTTCCTGAGGTAAATCGAAAGCTCATATTTACCTTTCATTTAATGCTGGGATTGTGGCGTCCGAACAAAGCCTTTGAAAGCTAAAACCCCTCCCCCGGTAATGTTATCATTCCTAGATCCATACATTCTGGGACGAATGTTCCTAAGGGGGGGAGAATGTTACAACCCGTAAAAAAAAATATACGTTCATTTAACTATGCTAAAGGGGTAGTTACGTAAAAAGAACCAAGAACCCGGGAAATGGTTTAAAATTTTGAAGGAAACAAAAGTAGCGAAATGCGGTTAAAATGCAGACCGCATAACACATATGCGACCGCATAATTGACAGGTTCCATCACAGAATGAAACAGAACCCTGGGCTGAGAGTTTGTCAAAAATGCGACCTAAAATGCGATCGCATTTGGTAAATGCGAACCGCAGAATCGACACCCCCATCGCAGAGTGAGGCAGAACACTAGGCCAAACCAATGTCCAAAATGCGACCAGGAATGCGATCGCGTTTTGAAAATGCGAACCGCATTCTGGCCCCTTCTAAGTCGCATAATGCGACAGAATTTTAAGGCAAGATCTGCGCCCAAAATGCGAACCGCATACTTGTCTGCGACGGGTATGCGATCGCATTTCTGACCTTTTCAGGTCCGAAAATTTCTTACACCTAGACCTATAAAAGGGACCCCAAACCCGTCCCTTCCTCATTTTTCTGATTCCCAGCAAGAGTGAAAAGCCCCAAAGACTTCTCTCAAGCCCTAGCATCAAAGCCACCAAATTCCCCTCTTCCAAACCCTCGGTTGAAGGTTGACGGAAGTAAACAAAGGTATTGAAGAACATAAAGGGACAATAGCTGAATCCCTGCTCCTTCTACAAACCCACGTTGAAGGCAAAGACCTAGAAATTGAGGAATAGAAGAAGAAGGTCGAATAATTCACATGCAAGGTAAGTTACTACTCCCTTTCATGTGGTTTTCCCTTAAACATCCATGATAGGTGGTTGCATGTCAGTAAGAACTTATGATAGCATGTCAAAAGCCATGAAATCAAAATAGGTGGGGTTAAACGAAATGGGTCATGATTTATATGGGTGGTAAATAGGTTGCATGTGCTGTAAATACATATTTAATGGGGTTTAGGGGATGAAGGGTGTAGAGGAGCACCATGTGAATTTAGGGGATTTCGGTTAATGATAGCCATCACGCGTAGTGAGTAACCATTAAGCTATCCTTTAAATTGTAGATTAAAGAATTGTGGCAAATTGCGTAGCCGAAAGTCGACGCAGTAAGCACCAGGTATGTAAGACTATACCGTTCCTTCTTTTGCACGACTCCTATCGAATACAATGCTACGAAAGAGCCCTAAAAGAATACTCTATTCATAGAATCTAAGGACGTTCGTAATTGTTCCCCTTCTTATGGAGGTCTTGATATGTCGTTACCTGTTTGACCATAGTGTTACTCCGAAAAGTATGAACTATATATGATTTAAGAGCTATGTCACCAAGAAAAGGTAGTTTATGCATTATGAGCATTATGTCTTCTTGAATGTATGATTTATATGAGGTCAATATTCATCATTATGAAATCACGATTGTGCGAGTCCAGCATACATTATATGTTCCACTACACCGAGCCGCCTTCAAGTCGGCCGGGCTATGGCAATTACTGTGCAAATATGTGTACACCGAGCCATGATAAAATCGGCCGGGCAAGGGTATCTATTGTAAATATATGTACATCGAGTCGCGATACGATCGACCGGGCAATGGTATTATCATGTAATTATATGTACACCGAGCTGCACTAAGATCGGTCGGGCAATGGCACCTATTGTGTACGAATGTAAATACATGCATATGCATAGCAGTCATGTTGTGGCTAATTGCCTTAGAGGCTTTCAGATGATACAAGTTGTACGTCTCTTATACTATGCTTCCCACTGTTCTTATTCTATATTTCCTGTCTTACATACTCGGTACATTATTCGTACTGACGTCCACTCTATGTGGACGCTGCATGTCGTGCTGCAGGTCTTGATAGACTGACAGAGGGAGCTCATCCACCACAGTAGGCTATTCAGTACGCGGACACTAGCAAGACTCATCCTTCGGGCTTGCTACATTTTGGTATGCACTTGTATAGACATTTTGGGCATGTCGGGGCCCTGTTCCGACGTAGGTTGTACTTTTATATGTTTCCATAGAGGCTCAATAGACAAATGTCAGTCGTATACGGACGGTTGTTGGGTATGTATATTTGTAAACCTTATGTCTAAAACATGGTAGAATGCTTCCACGGATTTGTAAATGTATATGTATGTGCCCGGAGTGCGTCCCTGGCGACGGTTCAGTCTAATGATCTTTTGTTTGAAATAGTAAGTAAAAGAAAGTAAATAAGTTAACGGTGAAAGAGGGTTCGCCGGTACTCTGCAAGCAGGGTCCGGTGCCCGTGTCACGGGCCCACCGGGCGGGGCGTGACATTGGGTTTAACTGCTTGCAAGTTTGGCTAGTGTCCACTTTATAGAGGAAACTCAGCTGGAAATTTCCGTCAGAAATCCACGATGAGTTAGACTCCCCGTAAACCCTTATATTTGAGGACGAATGTTCTTAAAGGGGGAGGGTGTTACAACCCATATTTGCATATACTGATCTTATCGGCCCTTATAGATAATAGCAAAAGTTAGATAAAATGTGCGTTGGTGCTCGGCAAGTATGGTGCGGGTGCCAGTCATGGCCCTCCAGTTTGGGTCGTGACACCTAGCCGGTGTGTTAGGTGCCATCATGACAGTTTGAGATTTTGGGTCGTGACATCATAATTCAAAGTGTTCAGATTATGACAAGCCCAAAAATACGGGCCATAAAAGTTTTCTGTCAACCATGCTTCTTGATCAATAACCTTGTCTCTATATGCTTCATCCCCAGATGTCATGCTGATAGAATTAGAAACACATTAAGAGAAAAATAAAATTGTTATAAAATTAAAAAAAATTGTAAAGATAAAAGTAAAAGTCTAATCTAGAAAAACAGCTTATTTTTAAGTCCCCGGCGACGACGCCAAGAAACTTGTTGCTCTCAAACGCACATGTAAGTATACGTGGCTGTACAAGTAATATAGGATTGTAAGTCCAAATATCATACTCACAGGGACTTGTGATTAACTATTTACTAAATTAATGTAAGAAATTTAATCTATTCAAGCGATTTTCTAAAGTATCAATATTTAACTAAAACTAATTTAGAGTGGCAAACTAAGCGATTACAAAAATTAAGTCGGCAAGCTTAGAGAAGAATTCAGTGGGAGAAAATATTCTAGAGCTATGTGTTAGCTAACAATCCCGTTAAGTCTTGTCCAATAAATTTATCTGATTTATTTTTTGACAAAGTTAATATTACTCGTAGTATTCTCCCGAAGTACTAGTCACCTATTCAAGCTAACCTAACACCTATATTCCTATGGAATTAGGATTAACAAGAACGCATTAGTAATTCCCGTATAATAACAAAGCTAGGCGATTAGGTATATCCCAATCCTAACTGCAAATCTATTCCCTGTAATTCAGGTTCAAGATCTTGCTCTACTCAATCTTATATGCAATCTAGATTCCCTTTCCTGAGATCAATCCTAGATTCGTTGATAGTATTCAATTGGTGATAAATCAATCGAATAATTAAGCACAAGATTGAATAAATAAACAAATATGATCAAATAACAAGAACAATTCAAGCTTCAAACTACAACGTTCATGTAGCACCCCACAACTCTAGAACTAATAAACTATGAGATTAAAGGAGAAGGAGAGAAGAAAAGCTAGTTAGAAGCCTCCTCCAAGCGTGGTTTGTGTTCCCTCACGTGAATTCTCCTTCAAAGTATGTTATATCCCTTCCAAATTAGGTTTACGACCCCTTTTAAGAGTTGAGACTATGTAGGACCAAAATAACATTGTCCCAGACAAAATAGGAAAACCTGTTACATAGCGTCCAGACCAAATAAAGGATTCATTAGACCGAGTGTTCTTCTTAGGGTGCATGTATGTTATTTTAGAAGAAGAAAGAGAGTTCTATGAGGATATGTATTGATTATAGGCAGTTGAACTAGGTCACTATCAAGAACATGTATCTATTGCCTTCCATTGATGATATGTTCGATCAAATTCAGGACGCCAAAGTGTCCTTGATGATTAATTTGAGATCGATTTATCACCAGTTGAAGAATAGGGCTTCAGACATTCCTAAGATGACTTTCAAGACTCGTTATGGTCATTATGTTTTCTTGGTGATGTCATTTGGCTTGTTTGATGCCTCTGAAGCTTTCACACATATGATGAACAGTGTGTTCCAGCCTTCTTTGGATTTTTTTGTTATTGTGCTCATTAATGATATCTTGGTATATTCTCGTAGGTCTAAGGAGCACAAGCAACATTTGGGGATTGTGCTCCAAATTCTGAGGGAGAAGAAGCTGTATACTAAGTTTTCCAAGTGCGAATTTTTGTTGGACCCGGTGGCATTCATATCGTGGTGTCAAATGATTGTATGGAGGTTGATCCAAAAAAGATTGAGGGAATTTAGAGTTGACTAGCACCTTCTACCACATCAGAGATTAGAACTTTCTTGTGTTTGGACAGCTACTATCATCGCTTTTTGGAGGGATTTTCATCTATTGCGGCCCTATTAACAAAGTTGACCCATAAGGGCGCTTCGTTAAGATGTTTGAACAAGTGTGAGGAAAGCATTTAGAAGCTCAAGACTGCTTTGACTACTGCTCCAGTTTTCATATTACCCTCAGGTCGATGGTGTATAATGTCTATTCTGATGCCTCACGTGTTGGCCTTCGGTGGGTGATGATGCCGGATGGTAGGGTGATTGCCTATGCGTCGCAATAGTTGAAGTCCCATGAGAAGAATTATTGGATTCATGATTTGGGGTTAGAAACAATTGTGCATGCTCTCATGATTTGGAGGTAGTACTTGTATTGTGTGTCATGTGGGGTTTACACTAATCATCAGAGTCTTTAGCACGTTTTCAAGCAAAAGGATTTGAATTTGAGGCAACAGAGGTTGTTGGAGTAGTTGAAGGATTATAATATCACTATCTCATATCATCCTTGTAAGGCCAATGTGGTGGAAGATGCTTTGAGTAGGAAGGCGGATAGTATGGGAGTTTGGCATTCATTCAAACTATGGAGAGACCTTTGTTCGTGGATGTGTAGTCTTTTGCCACTATATTTGTAAGTTTAGATATTTCCGAGCTGAGTAGAGTTCTTGCTTGTGTTGTTGCGTACTCGTCCTTGTTTGAGCGCATTAAGACTCGTCAGTATGATGATCCTCATTTACTTTCCCTTAAGGACCCAGTGTTTCAAGATGGTGGTAAGAAGGTGGTCATTGGTAATGATGGTGAATTGCGACTGGTCGGATACGTGTTCCTAATGTGGATGGTTTGAGGGAGTTTATTCTTGAGGAGGCTCGTACTTTGTAGTATTCTATCCACCCAGGTGTCACAAAAATGTATCATGACCCTAAGTAGCATTACTAGTTGTGGAGGATAAAGAAGGACATTGTTGGGCATGTTTTGCGGTAATTGAATTATCACCATGTCAAGTATGAGCATCGAAAAGCAGGTGGTTTGCTTCTAAGTCTAGATATACTGGAATGGAAGTGAGAGCTCATTACTATGAATTTTGTGGTAGGATTGTCACATATCTTGAGGATGTTGATGTTGTTTAGGTCGTTGTGGATAGATTGACCAAGTCTGTGCATTTCATTCCAGTTGGGACATCTTACGCGTCAAAAAAGTTGGCTTAGATCTACATTAGAGAGATTATCCATTTTCATAGTGTGCATCTTTCTATCACATTGGATTGGGGTTCGCAGTTCACATTGCACTTTTGGAAAGCTTTCAAGTGAGAGTTAGGCATGCTGGTGGAACTTAGTATTACAATTCACACACAGATGGATACGCAGTTCGAGTGGACCATTTAGATCCTTGATGATATGTTGAGAACCGGCGCTATTGATTTCGGAGGCTAGTGGGATCAATTTCTACCATTAGTGAAGTTTGACTACAACAACAGTTAACAGTCCAATATCTAGATAGTTCCATTTGAGGCCATATGTGGGAGACAGTGTTACTATCATGTTGTTTGGTTTGAGCCTGGTAAGGCTTGGTTTTTGGGTACAAATTAGGTTTATGATGCTTTGTAGAAAGTAAAGCTGATTTAGGAGCGGCTTCGTACAAAGCAATGCAGGTGGAAAAGTTATGCTGATAGGAAGGTTCGTGATGTGGCTTTCATGGAGGGTGAAAATGTTATTCTCAGAGTTTCGCCAATGAAGGGCGTGATGAGGTTTGGAAAGAAAGGAAAGTTGAGCCCTCAGTATACTGTACTATTTGAGATTATAGAGAGTGTTGGGGAGGTGGCTTACAGGCTTGCTTTGCCCCCATCTTGGCTGGAGTTCATCCGATAATTCCTCTTACAATGCTCCAAAAGTATTATATAGACAAGTTACATGCGTTGGATTTGAGTTCAGTGATGTTGGATGAGTATCTGGCTTATGAAGAATTTGCGCTGGCTATTTTGGATGGACAAGTTCGGAAGTTGAGATCAAATGAGATTACATCAATGAAGGTTTAGTGGAGAGGTCAACTGTAAGAAGATCATAAATAAGGTAAATAATCTGGAGTGACGGTCAACGAAGCGGCTTAGGAGGCCGAACATGATATGTGGAGTAGATGTCCTCATCCTTTTTGCATTTTAGGTATGATTCTAAACTCGTTCGAGGATGAACATTTATTTTAGAGAGGAAAAATGTAATGACCTGACCGGTCGTTTTGAGTAATAGCCATGTTCCCCTATTAGATTCTTCTTGTATGTTTTTTTATGTTTTGTGACTTGAAGGAATGATTGGTTTTGTTTTGAGAAGGTTTGAGAATGAATTGGAACACCTAGCTCCATCTTTGGAAGCTTAAGTTGTAAGAGTTGGCCAAGGTTTGACATTAATGTAAATGACCTCGCATTGGTGATTTTATGGTTCTAATAGGTTCTTATGGTGATTTTAGACTTATGCATATGTTTGGCTTTGGATATTGAGGTTCCTATAAGTTTTTGGCTCTATTTGCCGGATGATGGCAATTTGAAGAATTTAAGAGTTTATAGGTTTGACCAGTTGACTTTGATATTATTAGGTTTCGGTTAATGTTTCCAAACAAGTTTTTTGTAGTTTGATATTGTTGGTTCTGGTGCATCGCACCTGCGGAGGAAGGTGCAAAGGTACGAAGTCGCACTTGTGATGGATATTTTGCACCCGCAAAGGCAGACTTGGGATTGGGTGACTACTTGTGCGCAGGTCATTGCGAATATGTGTTGCCGTGCCTGCGAGTAATTTTGCGCACCTGTGACACCGTAGATCCAAAAGGTGTGTTGCAGGTGCGAGGTATGATTGGTGAAGGGTATCTCGCTGATGCGAGGCTGGTGGGCACAAAAGAGGAGCCGCATCTGTAGCATAGTGTGCGCAGGTGCGAGAATTCTTGGCAGACCTTATAATTCGAGGGTTAGCTTCTTTTTTTTTTTTTTAACTATTTTGGGAAGAGGTGATTATTTAGGAGACCTTCACCACTATTTTGAGGGTAAGTGATGTCTACTTGATTTTTATTTTGTATCATGTTTCCTCATGGCTTTATAACACTTCAATCATGAATTTTTAAAATATTTAATAGAAAATTCCGTTTTTTTCCTTCAATTTAAGAGAGTATATTTTAGTGATAAGAGGATCGATTTGATTCAATTTTAGAATTTAATCATATATTTGGACCCATAGGGTTATAGGTAGTCCGGATCTACCCAAAGAATCGGTTTTGACCATGCGGGCAGAGGTTGATTTTTATAGGCTTTTTGAGATTTGATTAAAGATTGAAGCTTTATTATTTGGAGTTGATTTCTATAGCATTTTTTGGCTCATTTGACTACTATTTGATTAGACTCAAGTCATTTGGAGGTGCGTTTGAGAGAAAAAGATATTTAGAAAGCTAAAGGTGCTACCCGGTGGAGGTAACTCTCTTGTCTATCTTTATATGAGGGAATTCTCGCCATATGTGATTTACTTGCTACTTATTGCTTGATTTAGATTCTTCGTATATGCGAGGTGCCGAGCGTATATGCATAATTAGGTTATGACCATAGCCGGACATAGTTACACTCATATTATGCCTTAATTTGACTATATGAAGTGTTTATCCATGTCCCATTGATTCTATAACTATGTGATGAAGCTTATCTATGATTCGAGATCATGCTTAGGGTTTTGGCTTGTTGTTTTGTCTGTAGCCATATTCTAGCCTTACTTGACCTATGATTTTGTGATTATTGGCTTTTGTTGCTCATGTTTGATATTTATTAAATGAACATATTGAAGTTTTATGGAAAGTTGAATTACATGATTAGCAATAGTTATCTCTTATTCTTGTTAATATTCATATGTCTTAGTTCGTTTTTATTATATCATCTGATATCAACATACATGAGTTGGAGAGTTGGATATTGAAAAAGTTGAGAATTTTGGTACTAAGTACATTGTGAGCGAATATGGATATGGAATATTGATTATGAATGAATCGGGCGTCATGCCACAACAACGCTTAGATATGGATCTGTTCCTCAAAGTCGGGTAATTAACCATGTTACTTTTGGTCCTGTAAGCGCAGACACCCATATTAGTGCTTGGTTTGAACACTTGGCCTGTGACGAGCATATAGATTGGTACAGTGAGATATTGAGTTTGGATCATGAGCATGCATATTCATCCTAGACTCATGCATTAGCTCTTATATATTTACATTGGCTGATTTATATCATGATTTGAAAGTAATAGGGATAAATGACATTGTTCTGTATTTCCTTTGCCTGAGAAGCATGTCTAAATATCAGATCTTACTATTCCTTTTCTTTTGTAGTAAGAGGATGATATCATGCTTAATTCCTTGTTCTATTTACTTGCTTATTGAACTTTAGTAAGTGTCATTGTCGATCCCTCGTCACTACTTCTTTGATGCTAGACTTGATACTTACTGAGTACTGTGATTTTTGTACTCATAGTATACTTTTGCATATCTTTTGTCCAAATTCTAATGCAGGTATTAGTCGTACCCATCAAGCTAGCTAGGAGCTTGCATAGGAGAATTCGTGCTGAGCTGCTCTATATGTTCGATATGTAGCATATGGAGCCTTCCCCTCCATTATTTTATCTATTCTCTATCTATTTACTTATTTCCAGATAGATATGTTGCTGTTATTTGAGACCATTTACTATTGTCAGATGCTCTTGATGTTGTGACAGTGAGTTTTAGACGTACCGTGAGATAATTGTGGTCGCGTTTAGACCATGTCTTGGTTTATGTATTAGTGATGCTACTTTGAGACTTTTTTGCTTTCATATTTATTTCATAACTCTATTAATGACTTAATAATTTTATTGTTGTTATTGTTATTGAGTGTTGACTTAAAAATTTTTAAAACTATTTTGATCCCAATAATATTAAGATGTAATTTTAAAACTGAGTGTGTTAGAAATGTGGCAATATCTACTAGATACAGCAAAACATCACATGCATGCATGAATCAGCCATACGTCTCAAGTTATTTTTGTTTTTACTCATCAATCTAGCAGCACAACTTTAGCATGTGGTGGGTCTGCTATCAGCAGGGCTTCAGCAGGTGGTGGATCGTGTCGGCAGCGATTGATAGCTTCACAGCCACGACTATATGGATTTGCTGGTATTCCAGGATGGCAGTTGGCCCCGGATCTTCCCCTGCGGGAACATGGGGCTCTATTACCTTCTCTTATTGGACCATAACCAATGTACTTTGCTTTGGAAATTTCTGCAAAGAAAGTTGGTGTAATGAATGAAATGAGAAGCACCAGGAAAAATACTGATCTAGACTTGATTTCCATCTTCCTTATTTGAGATTTTTAATTGATGGATCTTAATTCTTATTTTGAATGATGATCAAATTGATGGAGACTTCAAGGTTTATATAGAAAGATGTCAATGTATTTCTTTGATTGTATAGAGTGGTATTGCTAATTTTTAGCTCTAACAATCAATTTTTGATGGTGTACGTTGATATGACCTCACAACAAAAAGAACTAAATCAAAGGGTTCTCTGGACTAATTAATTTAAATTCTAAATCATAAGCCCTCCCCCGCCACCCCCCCCCCCA
>MCJB01053076.1:3627-24491 GCA_002018475.1 Nicotiana obtusifolia
TCCACTATCGCTTTGAACAAAGCTATGACTTGAATTATTTTCTATGCTTTGAGTCTATTTCAGGATCGAAGCCAAGTTAATAATGGATCGATCAATTGCGATTTTATGCCAAGGCAACAAATGATAGTACATAACAAGTGAAGAACGAAAGGTAAATTTGTATATATGTCCAAAATCATACAAGGAGGGGGAAATTACATGGTTCAAAAGAAACAAAGCTGGAATTAATCGGCATCATCCTCAGACTCATCCGGAAAGGTTTTTCTCCTCATTTCATCCTCAGCTTTGGCTGCCTCAGCTACGTCGGAAGATAAATCGAGACCACGAGCTTGAAGTTCCTCGAGGACAGCAAGGCGATCTTGGCACTGAGCATATTCAATCTGTGCCTTCGACTGCTCGAGAGCCACCTCGGCGTCGGCCTTGTACTGAGCTACCAGGTCATTCGCCGTGGCCTTAGTGTTAGCGACCTTCGATTGTGCCTCCTGAAGCTGGGTGGATAGGACCGTCCGATCAAGGCCAAGCGACTCAATTTCGAGGCGTTTAAGTTCGTTGTCTTTGAGCAAAGCCTCGATCCGCTCCTGAAGAGTCACTTTCTCTGCACTTAGATGCTCGACTTGGGTTTTCCACCGATTCAACTCGGCCTTGGACTCACTAAGCTCAGCCTGGAGCCGATCCGATCTTTTGTTCATCTCTCCCATCTGATCGACGCGGGAGGTATATTCCTTCCTTAAGAAGTCTAATTCAGCCTGGAGGCCCGACATCCGGTCTTCAAGGTGGCGGTGTCGATCCAGCTCCTGTTCCATCCCTTCTTTGACACGGAGAAACATCCCATAGTATAGCACCGAAGACTGCAAACAAGCCAAGCCAGGGATTGCTAGTTATGAAATTAAAATATCAACGCGAGAGTAAAACAAGTAAGAAGACATACCCTGTTTGCCGCCTGTTGGGCTTCGTTGAATAGACAAGCCCAATCCACAGCATTCATGGCAGCCCGATCTTCCTCCGTTATTATATTGTGAAGGTAGCTCGCTATACCCACCGGGGGACCCAATGCCCGAGCATCTTCGGGGATGGCGAAAGTTATTATCCTTTTTCGCTCAGGGTCCGAGCTGGGAGCAAGAAATTTGTCAACTAGTTTAACACCAGCCGACATCCTGCTCGACTCGGCTGGGGGACTCTTTCTTGGGATGTCGAGCCAAAGGTATCGGATGATGGCACCCCGTCAAAATATCCCTCAAAGGTACCTGGCATGGCCGGTACTCCGCCCGGTGTATGTGCCCAAACGTTGTGAGTTCCCTTCAAAGATGTCTCGGAGAAGGAGGGCGAGTGAACCATTCCGGGAGCGTCAGGAGGTTTCCGCGTCGAGGTCGGCGTCTCAGCCCGATCTCCAACCCTTGCCCCGCATCACCTCGGGAGGCATCAAACTTTTCCATTACCGGCTCGGGGACTCTCCGAGCGGGCTTGCGACGCACAAGTTCAGAACTATCCCCTTCCTCAGACTCTTCACTCACAGTGAAAGTGGGATCGGTGACAGCGACTTTTCGGGCTAACATCTTAAGCCTTCTTCGTTTTTTCTTTTCGGGCTCGGCCTGGTCAGGAGCCCTTAACCTCTTTTTCCCTTTCTCCTTCACCGGCGTGGTAAGAGGGCGAGGGGCGGCCCCACCGGTAGCTGCCGATCTCAGCTCGGCATCCTTCGAAAGACCTGCGAAACGTATCGTCAGATGTAGGTAAAACTTATTTTGAAAATCTGGACCAAAGAAGCCTACCATGATTCTTGGCCTCCCAAAGTCCTTTTGAAATTTCTTTCCAAGCTCGTTCGGAATAAGATCGTTGGGCCACAATCTTCCTGACCCAGTCCTTCAAATCCTGAATGGCAGCCGGATTTTGAGAAACGGCTACACATTAAAGGCACCGGTTACACGTTATACAACAGTATCGAAAAGGAGATATACTAAGGAACACTCACGCTTCAAATTCCATTTCTCAGGAAATGGCATGCAGTCAGCAGGAATCAGATCGGAAGTCTTAACTCGGACAAATCTGCTCATCCATCCTCGATCCCTATCCTCATCGATGCTTGAAAAGGGAGCCTTGGTGGCACGACGGGCCAGTTTAATCAGGCCCCCTCGGAACATTCGGGGGGCATACAATCGAAGAACATGGTCGAGGGTGAAAGGATGTCCACCCTCAACCTTGCTTACAAAGAAACGGAGGAGATAAAATATGCGCCACATAGAAGGATGGATCTGACCTAAGGTAACGTTGTACCTCCTGCAAAATTCTACGATAAGGGGGTCTATAGGCCCTAATGTAAATGGGTAGGTGTACACGCTAAGGTACCCCTCTACATGCGTGGTGATGGCTTCATCCGGAGAAGGAATCACCACTTCTATATCGGCCCAATGACATTCAGCCTTCACCCTTTCAATATGTTTATGGGTGATAGAGCTGACGTAGTCCGAGACCGGTTCGCATCGACCGGGCACTGACGAGGTTTTTTCGACCTTAAAATCCATACCGAAGTAACATGATGTGGGGATGAAAGCTTTCAATGGAGGCTCTGACGGAGATTCTACAACACGAACCGTCTCAACCTCTTCGACAGATTAAGCGGGAGAGTCCTGCCTTGTAGGAACTGATTTTGATGTTTTCGCCATTAACGTAGCGGAAGCAAGGACTGAGAAAAACTGCAGAAAGTTTAAAGGGTTTTTGGGAAGAAAGGGTTAAGGAAGAAGATGGTAAAAAAACGATAGAGCAAAAGTAAAGCATTAAATGCACGGTGAAAGGAGGTATTTATACCTAGTCAAAGGCGGCGGCACCAAACACGAAGCGTCAGAGCATTAAATGCACGCATTAAATGACTGCATGAAAAGACTGCAGCAGGTACGATGTTCTGTGATGATTGCTTATACTGACATCCGCGTACGTCATAAAATTACTGTCACGCCCTGGTTGCCGTCGAGAACAAGTTAAAAGAAGGCTTTGTCCACGTGTCGTGACTAATATGTACATCGGTCGCTTGCTTCAATGAGTCGGTGGATAAGGGTTCATATCGTTTATTATCTTTACTCTCTAATAAACGAGGGGACTATCTGTATTGGGTCGGATGCATTTATACGAAATCGGGTCGGTTACAGCTATGTGCCATCGGGTCGAGCATAACCTGAGGGAGTCGGAATGGAGGCAGTATGAGGTCGAACTTTCCCGGTCCGGGATTGAGAGGTCGGGTATGACAGTCGAAGCAGCAGGGACAAGACAGACCGGTATAACCGATCGAGGAACACTAAGAGCTTAAAGACCAGCCTCGATCCGTATATCCCGCCACTCACCGAATATTTCGCCAGGAGTAATTATCTCAACCATCTTAGCCGTTGTGCCACGATTTGAGGAAATTCTATCCCGTATTTTGGGGGATTTATCTTGTAATCAGTTATTTATCTTACTTAGAACTCTAGCTTTGGGCCTATAAGAGGCATTTTTTGTACTCCATGAAGGGAGATCAGATTCTCTCAACTTTATCATCACTTTTCTAGTTGCTTGATACCATTTACACTGTTCATACGAGGATTTTACCATTATTCTTATTGCTCATCCCAGTTCATATCTTTATTCCTTCTTACATATCAATCGATTTTACCATATTGTTATTTAGTATCAAATTGATTCACGGATCCTTAGCACCACGAATAAATTCAATTGTTATCCAGTTTTCAGGGTAAACAGATTTCTTAGTGGTGAGTGTGATACACCCTTCTATAATAAAAAATAATTAAATGGGTAAATATTTGGGGGATTAAAAAATCAAAGGAAGAGGATGAAGGGATAAACACATGGTCATTTGTAAAAAAAAAAAAAAAAAAAGAATCTCTTCTATCTCTTCCGATAATGGCTACACCATGTCTCAATCTTGATTTTTACCATTAAAATTAGATTAAACATTGGATTTTTTCCAATAACCTTCATTTTCACCGGGAATTATAGTATAATACGAGATTTGGAATAAAACAAATTAGGGTTTGGTTGAAAGAAGAAGGCCTAAATGAAGAAAGATAATTTTAGAAAAAACAAGCAATAGAAGAAAAAAATTTCATATGAAACCCATAACAATAAAGGAAGAAGAAAGATTAAAAAAATGAAGAAAAAAGCTAGAATACAAAGAAAATAGAGGGGAAATACAAAAATTAAATTTTTTAAAGAGGGTAACAGTAATTAACCATTAGAAATGGCCAATTGGGGCCATTTTTATGTATAATTTCATCTCTCACGCGCCTTTTGGTGAGTTATCTTACATATTTCATTAAAAAATCGACAATGAGTTTTTTTTAGATATAGGGGGATATAGTTAAGGGGGGGGGTTTTGGGGACACCTGATAGTTTAAGGTTCTAACTGAAAAAAATATGATAGTTTAAGGGGGTTTTAGGGTATTCATTCTTTTAATTACTAATTAGTTAATGGGATCTATAAAGTATAGATGTCAAAAAATAATAGGTTAAGTTGTGATGTGTCGTAATATCTCAGCAACTGACGAATACGCTCAAGGAGGGGTATTTATTAGTAGGCATTTTATCAACTAGAGGTGCTTAAATGGGAAAATCCTAAGTTCATTTACCGGGTTGACAAATGCGTGCAAGTTTAGGTGGCCCGAAGGCTATTTTGCCAAATATTTATTGTACTTTAGACCTATTTGGCTTTAAGTATAATTTTTGCACTTGAGACTTAAATGCTCTTAAGTGCATTACACTTTAGACTAAACTTTTTTTTTAAACTTCAGACGCGATAAGTCTGAAGTTGATCCTAAAGTGAATAGGTTTGCAAAATCTTGTGCAAAATGGGTATAAATCCAACTGTGACTTTAAAACTGGATATAAATGCAAATGTCCCCTCCCAACTATTACACGATCCCGCGAAATTTGAACCAAACTATTGTTGTAACTACACATCTCATAAGCAGAGAGTGAAGTTCAATTACTATACCATTTCTCCCACCCAAGTTCAGAAATCAAAATATGCCCGAGTATGGGAATAAGAAGCAAAGTGAAGATCGACATGCAACTGATATTCTGAACTTAGTAGGAAGCTCCTACAAAATCATAGCAACAAGTAACTAGAAGTAGGATTCTCCTGACTCCTGTACTCAAATAGCTTTCCTTTTTTTGGGTACGCATTCGGAGACCACATAGACTGGTTAAGTTCAACTAGATCTAAAAAACAACATATGCATTCTTAATACGTAATTTAATTTTCTTGAATATCAAGTGCACTTCTATTCGTGAGTCCATTGAAAATGGAACGAACAACTACAAAAATTGAAAACTCTATCCCCAAAATTTTCCCCACCATCCAGGTTTGAATGAGCTACTTGTAGTTCTGTATCCAAGGGGGCACCACGGTTTTATTTTGAGTCTAGAAACTACTAGCCCATGAATTATTAAGTAGAATGCGACATTGTGACTGCAATATCAAGATACCAACTTAATAGACCATCGAACTTTCTATTTTTGATGGTTCATAAAAAATTTTACACCTAATGTTAGAACATAATATTCCTTCCGCTTCAATTTAGATGAGGTAGTTTGAGTTGATATAGAATTTAAGAAGAAAAAAGAAGAATTTTGAAACTTGTGATCTTAAAAGTTTAAGGGGTAAAAGCATTGTAGGACCATGACATTTGTGTGACTGTAAAAGCTTCTCATTACGGGCAAAATGAGTAAAATGAAGAGTTTAAAATTGAATTATTTTGGATTGTAAAAATATGTCATTCTTTTTAGAACAGGCTGATAGGGAAAGTATGTCATCTGAATTGAGAAAGTAGTACAGTTGGGTAGAAACTGCTTAAATCACCTAATAAAGAATAGCTTTCTTGTTATCCATTTCAGCTCTCTCATTGTTACAAACTAATTGTAACTCATAGATCCACAACTAAAGTTTCAAAATTTCATTTTTAATGCATTGAACTAATCTTTTCTTGAAAAAGAACATTAGTTTTCTCAGAATTTTCAGAGTTATTTTCTTGAGAAATTTGTAAATTTACCGAGGAAGTCCATGGGTAATACTAAATTACAATTCTAAATATACCAAGCGATCTCCATTGGTACAGATTTTATTAATATTTTATTATTTTATAATATATCGATAAATAAAATTATCTGAACAGTTTGTTTCAGAAAGCTAACCAATGGTTGTGCGATGGGGTCCATCGATATTTACCGAGGGAAACTGTCGGTCACTTTTACCGAGGAGCGATTTACTTATGTATCACTAACGGTCTTCCTTTGGTAAAGCATTTTTACCGAGGGACGTCCCTTGGTAATCTGAGTCGATTAGCAACTGTTTTTTAGTAGTGATTGTCAATATCAAGTCACGAGCGCAAAACACAACACAAAATTATTGCTCGATAGTTAAAGATAGTATAGTTAAATTATCATCTCCACAGGGATTGAATTTAAACAGTGTTCGAATAATCTTTAGTTAATTACTATCCAGGTAAACTAACACTTGATTTAATGATTATCAACTACAATTAACTACTAAAAATTAAGCAATTAACAATTGATCATAGAAGACAGCTGATGAGCAACAAAGAAATATCAATAAGAGAAATAAGGGTAATTGACTAGACAGGTGCAAGATAATTGACTCGGGATCTAATTTTTGAGTTAGTTCACTCTATAATACTGTTGATTCTCACGAATTCAACAGATAATTAGATTACACTTGAAGTTAATATTCCTCTTTTGGTTAAACGTTAATTTCAGCAAGTTAATGTTCCTCTTTTGGTAAATAATTACAACAAATACAATGATGGTTATGGTCTATGATGGTAGACTAGAATCCCGTATTTTAGTCGTAGTTTGAGCTCTAATTACTGCATTTTACTTGTGTTTGAGCTTGAATGATAGTGAATTGCACTTATTATGTGTTTTATGCTTTGCAGGAAGTGATTCCGAATTAAAAAGATAATCGAGAGCTAAATCGAACAAGTTGGAGCTTTGAAGTATCAGTAAAAACCCAAGGGATTAAACTGGGATTGCATTCGTGGGTCAAAAGCCAAGTTTAGATATCAAAAATCGAAGAAAATGAATTACTTTGTAAAAAGTCTACTGCCGCGCCGCCAGTGTAAATTGATGCTGCCCTGCCATAATCTGCTCTCTGAACTTTCCCACTAGCAGCCCCCATGGGGCGGCGCATGGCCTAGCCCGCCTGTACAAATTCCTCAGAGTATTTTCCTGTTTCGGCTTGGAAAAGGTAGTTTCGTTCGGTCCCACTTCTACAAGGTATAAATACTCCAAAAAGACGTGGAAAGGACTTTTGACCTTAGAAGCTTTAGGAAAGCATCGGAGGCTACAAGATACAGAATTTCATCATATTTCCATCAAATTCAATACGGGAGTTTGGATTGTAACGTGAGATTGATATATTTTTACTCTTTAATTATATTTGTGATGACTTCTTCCATGATTATGGAGTAGTTCTCCTTAGGGTTTGACGGATATGGTGCTTTGATAGATATATGTGGATTTTAACTCTAGTTCTTTGCTTGAATTTGCTTATGGAGCTTTGAATTGTTGCAACTTTATTCACCGGTTTATTTAATCGAAAGAGGAATATTTTTGTGACTATCTTTGCATTATTTTGTTTGCTTTAATTTAGTGATTTTCTTAAGTAATCGAAAGAGCTTGTTGAGTTATTGATTAAATCAAGTTAGGAGAATATTCGAGAGACGTTTTCCTAAAGACTAATCTTAGAGTTATGATTTAATCGAGAGAGGAGTCTTGACTATGCTTTTGAACTAATCATCGAGTGAATTCGTGAGAATCATTAGAACATTAGAGTGAATTAAACTAGAGTTAAATCCCAAATAGCTATCTTGCACCTATCCTGTCATATCCCTTATTCCTCACATTGATAAGAACCAACTTGCTAATCTCTAGTTATTTGCAGTCAATTGTCAATTGCTTTACTTTAGTACTTAATCGTAGTTCGTAATCAATCCAAACCAATTTTTGATCATCCTAAATCGCAGCTAAACCAGAAATAACTAGAGTATTGTTTAAATCCAATCCCTGTGGAGACGATAATTTAACTATACTTTCTTCTAGTGAGCATCAATTTCGTATTGTATTTTGCGCTTGTCAGTCTAAAGGGTAACTTCTCACGAATATTTCTCTATTTTCTAGTTCGATTAACAATTCAAGAGACTCTTTCGATTACCTATTTGAATCACGAATTTGAATTAGAGCATAAGATGTAAAGAAATTTAATATCAAGCTCCTCTTTCGATTAAGCAAATAAGAATAACTTCACAATACGAATAAAAACTCCAGCAATTAATTCTAAAAATTATCAAGAATCGAATCCCTAATCAACTTATCAAAACACCGTATTTGTAATCACCATAACGGGGATACAATACTCAAAATGACCGGGTGGGTTGTTATATACTCCCCCTCTTAAATAAATGTTCGTCCTCGAAAAAGTCTAGAATCATACCTGGATTCTCAAATAGGTGTGGATAGCTGCTCCGCATCTCCCGCTCGGTCTCCCAAGTAGCCCTCGACTGGCTGGCCTCTCCACTGAACTTTCATCGAAGCTATATTTTTTGAACTCAACTTTCGAACCTGCCAATCCACAATGGCCACCAGCTCCACATCATCATTCAAATCTCCATCTAACCGAACCGTGCTGAAGTCCAAAATATGAGACAAATAATTGTAATACTTCTGGAGCATGGAAATATGAAACACTGCGTGAACACTCGATAGACTAGGTGGCAATGCAAGCTTGTAGGTCACCTATCCAATCCTCTCAAGCACCTCAAAAGGGCCAATATACCGAGGGCTCAACTTGCCCTTCTTTCGGAACCTCATCACACCTTTCATGGGTGATACTCTGAGCAATACCTTCTCTCCCACCATATATGCAACATCGCGAACCTTCCAATCGATGTAACTCTTCTATCTAGACTGTGTTGTACGAAGCCAATCCTGAATCAACTTGATTTTTTCCAAGGCATCCTGAACCAGATCCGTGCCCAACAAACCTAGCCTCCCTCAGCTCAAACCACCCAATAGGAGATCGACATCGCCTCTCTTATAAGGCCTCATAAGGAGCCATCTGAATACTCGATTGATAGCAGTTGTTGTAGGCAAACTCTGCAAGCGGTAGAAACTGATCCCAAGAACCCCCGAAATCCATAATGCAAGTGCATATCATGTCCTCCAATATCTGAATGGTGCGCTCGGACTGTCCGTCTGTCTGGGGGTGGAATGATGTACTCAACTCAACCAGTATACCCAACTCTCGCTACACTACTCTCCAAAACTGCAATGTGAATTGCGTGTTCCAATTAGAAATAACATACACCGGCACATCATGAAGACGAACAATCTCACGGATATACGCTCCCATGGTGGGAGTCTAAGCATGAAGTCCATGGTGATACGCTCCCATTTGCTCTCAGGAATCTCAAGCCTCTGAAGCAAACCGCCCGACCTCTGATGCTCGTACTTCACCTGCTAACAGTTCAAGCACCGAGCCACATACTCCACTATGTCCTTCATTCTTCTCCACCAATATTGTTGCCTCAAGTCCTGATACATCTTGGCAGCACCTGAATGAATGGAATACCGCAAACTGTGGGCCTCCTCAAGAATCAACTCATGTAAACCATCCATATTGGGCACACAAATTCGACCCTGCATCCGCAACACCCCCATCATCTCTAATAGAAACCTCTTTGGCATCACCGTATTGTACCGTGTCCTTAAGGACAATCAAATGGGGGTCGTCATATTGACGCTCTCTGATGCACTCAAATAAGGATGACCGAGACTCCACGTAAGCTAGAACTCGACTAGGCTCCGAATCACGAACTGATTGGCCAAGGTTTGAACATCTGATGCAAGCGGTCTCTCACCAACAGGAATATATGCAAAACCACCCATACTCATCGCCTTTCTACTCAAGTCATAGGCCAACCATATTGGCCTTCCCGTAATGATACAAAATGGTAATATCATAGACTTTTAACAGCTCCAACCATCTCCGCTGCCTCAAATTTAGATCCTTTTTCTTGAACAAGTGCCACAGACTCTAATGATCTGTAAATATCTCACAAGACACGCCATAGAGATAATGCCTCCAAATCTTCAATGCATGAACAATGGATGCCAACTATAAATCATAAACGGGGTAGTTCTTTTCATGGGGCTTTAACTTGCGTGAAACATAAGCAATCACCCTACCCTCATGCATCAAGACACATCCAATACCAATCCGAGAAGCATTACAATACACCGTATATGAACCCGAAGCTGAAGGTAAAACTAGAGCTGGAGCTATGGTCAAGGCAGTTTTGAGCTTCTGAAAGCTCTCCTCATACTCATCCGACCACCTGAATGGGCACCCTTCTGAGTCAATCTAGTCAAAGGTGTAAAAATGAACGAAAAACCCTCCACAAAATGGTGATAATATCCAGCCAAGCCAACTTTGAACTGCCTCAATCTTCTTCGGATCTACCTTGATACCCTCACTGGACACCACATGCCCTAAGAACGCCACAGAATCAATCCAGAACTCACACTTGGAGAATTTAGCATAAAGCTTCTTTTCCCTCAACGTATGTAGTACAATCCTTAGATGTTGCGCATGCTCCCCCTAGCTACGTGAGTACACCAATATATTATCAATGATACTATGACAAAAGAGTCATGATATGGCTGGAATATACTGTTCATCAGATGCATAAATGTTGCTGGGGCATTGGTCAGCCCAAAACACATCACAAGGAACTCGTAGTGACCATAGCAGATCCTGAAGTCTTCAGAATATCATAGTCCTGAATCTTCAACTAGTGATACCCACACCTCAAATCAATCTTAGAGAACAGTCTAGCTCCCTGAAGCTGGTCAAATAAGTCATCAATGCGCAGCAGTGGGTACTTGTTCTTAATTGTAACTTTGTTCACATGCCTATAATCGATGCACATCCGCATAGTACCATCCTTCTTCTTCACAACAGAGCGGGTGCACCCCAAGGTGACACACTAGGCCTAATGAACCCCTTATCAAGAAGCTCCTAAAGTTGCTCTTTCAATTCCTTCAAATTTGTTAGTGCCTTATAATACGAAGGAATAGAAATAGGCTGAGGGCCCAGCACCAGGTCAATACCAAAATCAATGTCGATGTCAGGTGGCATGCCCGGTAGGTCTGCAGCAAACACATCCGAAAAGTCTCGCACTACCAAAACAGACTCAATGGTAAGAGTATCAGCACCAACATCCCTCATAAAGGCCAAATATGCCAAACATCCCTTCCCAACCATCCGTTGGGCCTTCAAATATGAAATCACTCTACTGGAAACATAGTTCAAAGAACCTCTGCACTCAATCTGAGGCAATTTGGGCATCGCTAATGTCACAATTTTAGTGTGAGATCCAGAATAGCATGGCATAGGAAAAACCAGTCCATGCCTAAAATCACGTCAAAATCAACCATACTAAGTAGTAAAAGATTAACTCTGGTCTCCAGTCCCTCAATAGTAACCATACACGACTGATACACACGATCCGCAATAATAGAATCACCTACCGGCATAGATAGATGAACATGTGTAATTAAGGAATCATGAGGCATATCCAAATAACAAGCAAAATACGATAATACATATGAATAAGTGGAACCAGAGTCAAATAATATGGAAGCATCCTTGTGGCACATTAAAACAACATTTGTGATCACTGCGTCTGAAGCAACGACCTTTGGCTTGGCGGGAAAAGCATAGCATCGAGCCTAACCACCACCTGATTGACCTCCCCCTCTAGGGCGACCTTTAGCTGCCTGAGTCCCACCCTGAGCTGGCTGAGCCGGTGATGAAGTAACTAGTGTGGAAGTCATAGCCTGACCCTTATGCTGAACTGGACCACCCATAAGGCGAGGACAATAGCTCCTCACATGCCCCAACTCTCCACACTCGAAGCAACTCTGATCCGTCAATGGCGGCGGGGTATGAATTGGACCCCAAAACCAGAATAACTACTAGAAGAGCATGGTATAGATGAACCCTGAACTGATGGAACACGGGATGAACTCTAAGCTGGGAGGGCACTAAAAGATGACTGACCCGGACGAGCACTTTATGAACCATGGTTAGCTGATGCACCCCGATGAACCGGACGAGCAGTCTGAGCGGGTCTATAAGGACGACCTCTACTGTGGTGGGACTATACTCTAAATGAGGCACTGCTGGAACCACCTGAACCACGAGTCCTCTTGGCCTCTCTCTTCTCACGCTACTGACTGCGAACCAACTCTAGGCGTCTAGCAATATCAACCACCTTGTCAAACCTCGCACTCATTGCAATCTCCCTAGTCATGATGAAATGAAGTCCATAGTTGAGGCCATCAACGAACCTCTTAATCATCTCCCTCTCAGTAGGAACCAACCATACCGCATGACGAGCTAACTCTGAAAATCTCATCTCATACTGGGTCACTAACATACCCTCCTAGCGTAGCTGCTCAAACTGCCTACGCAACTCCTCTCTGCGAGTCTGTGGAATAAACTTCTCCAAGAAGAGAACTGAGAACTCATGTCACGTAAGTGATGCAGCGGCGGCTAGCCTGCTCAATTCATAGGCCTCCCACCATCTGTAGGCTTCCCCCGCCAACTGAAAAGTAGTGAATAAAACTCCACTGGTCTCCAAAATACTTGTGGTGCAAAGGATCCGCTGACACCTGTCTATAAAATCCTGAGCATCCTCTGACTCGACCCTACTGAACTCTGGAGGCTTGAGCCTCCCAAACCTCTCTAGTCTCTTCTGCTCCTCATCACTCATAGGTGGGCCAACTTGGGCCCGAGCAGCTGCAACCGGCTAGGCTAGTAGTACCCCCGGTGTCTGGAGCCCCTGAGCTACCTGCTCTAAAGTACGGGCGGTGTGAGTATGAGTACCTTCCCCGGCATGAGAAGTGGCTGGTGCAACCGGAACCAAAACTGCCTGAGCAAGGCTCGTGCACACAGTCAATATCTGGGTCAAAACCTCCTGAAGGACTGAAATCACAATTGGCACAACTGGTGCCTGAGCTGGTCCCACCGGCTCAACAACATCTAGTATCTGCTCCTCAATTGGAGCAACTATTGGCTCCACAGGTGCTGCTCTAGCTGCAGTACTAGCCACACCTCGGCCTCTACCACGGCCCTGACCTCTCACGGCCCTAGCTGGTGGTACTGGTGGTCGTCTGCCCGATCCGGTTGCACGTATCCTCACTATCTGTGAGAGAATAGAAGAGTAGATGTTCAATTTCCATAATCAAAAAATTCGCACGACAAAGTACAAGAAAGTAAAGTTTCCTAATGTTTCGGTATCCTCTCAAAGATAAGTGTAGACGTCTCGTACCGATCCGCAAGATTCTACTAAACCTGCTCATGACTCGTGAGCCCTAAGTAACCTAGTGCTCTGATACCAACTTGTCACGATGCAAAATCCCAACCTATCGTGACGACGCCTAACACATTACTAGGCAAGCCGACAATCACATAATAACTACGCAGTTGAATAAAAACATGATTTAATGAGCTCAGTAGTGGAAAATCCCATAAATAACTGATATAAACAACTGTAACTCACTACAACTATCCCAAAATCCTGGTGTCACCGAGTACATGAGCTACTAAGTGTCAACATAGTCTGAAACTCTAGTACAACTGTTAGAGAAAATAGAACAATACTGAATAAAAATGAAATGAAGGAGAGTCAAGGTCTACGGGCGTCATAACAGCTACCTCAAAGTGTCTGAACAGGTACTAGCACCACTCTAGCAATCACCACGTCAGATGTACATGGATCTGCACACGAAGTGCGGAGTATAGTATGAGTATAACCGACTTAATGTACTCAATAAGTAGCAGGACTAACCTTGGGCTGAAAGTAGTGACGAGCTTAGAAAGATACTGTTTGAATTAAAATAATGACAACACAGATATAACAAAGATAATGACAGTAATAACTCAGAGAAACTTCCATATTTAACTCGTTCGCAGTACAAAAATTTAGGCATGCTTTCAAGTTCAACAATGTAAGCCCAGTGATAAATATGCCAAGTATAGGTAGCATGTGGAATGTTACTTCTCTGTGCCGACATGTCCAATATGCATGTCAATGTAATGTATCACAGTGATAATCTTATGTACTCACACTCTCAAAGTGCTCAATCTGCCAATCTCAATTCCCACTCATCACACACAATCACTCGGCATTGTACAAGTGTCTGGCATCAATGCCCCTCACCAAAACACGTGTATATAAATCATCGTGCCTATGCTCACTGCTGGTATGTCAAACTCCGAAGGGGAAGATCTCGCCCAAGCGCTAAAATAAAGCCTATAAGGCCTGTTGCGGCGTACAACTCGATCAATAATAATAAATAAGCCAATAAGGCATGCTGCAGCATGCAACGCGATCCATAATAATAATAGATATAAAGCCAATATGGCCTACTGTGGCGTGCAATCATATCCACATTGTCACTCACAATCTGGCTCTCGGACCCTAACTCAGTCATCAATATCTCTAGTTTGGGCTCACAAATCTCATACGACACAGCCCAAACAATGATAATATGATGTAACAGTAGATGATAACAGATACTGAAATATGATATGCAAATGAATAAATATGACTGAGTATATAATTGTAACTTATGCAAATAACTCAACAACAGAAATAACCTCAGTGGGTCCCAATAGAATAAGCACATAGCCTAAACATGATTTCTAACATGAATCACAGGTCAATTACTCTAACACGTAGGAATTACACGGATAAAACAAGACTAGATAACTATGCAGTACCACAGAATCAACCGAGTCATAATCACCACGGTGCACGCACACGCGCCCGTCACCTAACATGTGCGTCACCCCAACACCAATCATATAACACGTATTCCATGGATTCATACCCTCAATATCAATTTTAGAAGTGTTACTTACCTCATAATATGCAACTCAATGCTCCAACAAACTCTTGCCTCGCGAATCGGCCTCCAAACGACTCGAATCTAGTCACAAACAGCTTGATATAATCAATACAATCTATAGGAATCGATTCCATATGATAAACCTAAGTTCTTTAACCAAATTCAAAAAGTCAACATAAGGCCCACGCCCCGAAACCGGCAAAATTCACAAAATACGAACACACATTCAATAACGAGTCCAACCATATCAAAACCATTTAATTCCAACCATAAATCAACCCTGAAACCCCCAAATCTTACTCTCCAATACTTAGTCCAGAATCCTCCAAAATTCACCTTAAAACACATAATCTAGGTTCAATGGGTATTCAATATTAATGGACAAAAGTTATCAAAAGTTGCTTATCTCTTGATTTGTAGTGAAATCCCTCACAATTATCGCCCATAGCCGAGCTCCACAAGTCAAAATATGAAATAATACTCTAACCCATGATTTGGGGTTTTTAAATTTGCCCGGGTGTTCCTCCTTCGCGAACGCGAAAAATGCCTCGCGTTCGCGAATCACAAAAATTACCAGCTGGAAAATCCTCTTATGCGAACGCGGCATCCCAATCGCGAACGTGATGACCTCTGACCCAATGCCTACGCGAATGCGACCCCACTCGCGAACGTGAAGGCAAAATGCCTAGTGCCTAAGCCGGCCTCAACCTTCTACGCGAATGCAAAGCCCCTCTCGCGATCGCGATTATCAAACCCACTAAACCTTCGTGAATACGTGGCTATTATTCGCGAACGCAAAGAACAAAACCTCCTGACCCTGAACAACTATATGCGAACGCGATCTCTTCATGGTGAACGCGATGAAGACTTGCTCCAGGCACCATATTAGCAGTTGTATAAGGCCAAAACTCAATCCGAAATCAATCTGAATCTCACTCGAGGCCCCCGGACCCCATCCTGACATACCAATGCATCCTAAAATATCATACGAACTTAGTCAAAGCCTCAAATCACATCAAACAACATCAAAAACACGAATCGCACCTTAATTCAAGCCTATTGAAACTAATGGATTTCCAACTTCCAAAACCAATGCCGAAACTTATCAAACCAATTTCGATTGACCTCAAATTTTGCACACAAGTCATAAATGACACAATTGACCTACTCCAACTTCCCGAATCAAAATTCTCGCCTGGTATCAATAAAGTCAAATCTCGGTCAAACTTCTCAACTTTCCAAACCTTTAACTTTTCAATATTCGCCAATCCAAGCCAAAACGACCTATAGACCTCCAAATCAATGTTCAGACATAATCTTAAGTCCAATATCACCATGCGAAGCTATCGGAACTATCAAAATATTATTCCGGAGTTATTTATATATAAGTCAACATCTGGCCAACTCTTTCAACTTAAGCTTCAAACGTTGGGACTAAGTGTCCCAATTAATTTTGAAACATCCCCGGAACCAAATCAACCACCCTGGCAAGTCACATAACCACAAATGAACATCGAATAAGCAATAAATAGGGAATGGGACTACAATACTCAATAACCGGCTGGTCATTACATTAAATTATCGTCTCCACAGGGATTAGACTTAAACAGTGTTTGAATAATCTTCAGTTAATTACTATCCAGAAAAATTAACACTTGATTTAATAATTATCAACTATAATTAACTACTAAAATTAAAAAAAATAACAATTGATCACAGAAGACAGCTGATGAGAAACAAAGAAATATCAATGAGAGAAATAAACGGTAATTGACTAGACAAGTGCAAGATAATTGACTCAGGATCCAATTCTTGAGTTTGTTCACTCTATAATATTGTTGATTCTCACGACTTCAACAGATAATTAGATTACACTTGAAGTTAATGTTCCTCTTTCGATTAAACGTTAATTTCAGTAAGTAATCTAATTGAAGCACGGTAAACAATTGCAACAAAGAAAATGATGGTTATGGTCTAAAGGGTAACTTCTCACGAATATTTTCCTATTTTCTAGTTCGATTAATAATTGAAGAGACTCTTTCGATAACCTATTTGATTCACGAATTTGAACTAGAGCATAAGATGTAAAGAAAAATTCAATATCAAGCTCCTCTTTCAATTAAGAAAAATAAGAAATAACTTCACAATACGAATTGAAACTCCATCAATTAATTCCAACAATTATCAAGAATCGAATCCCTAATCAATTTATCAAAGCACTGTATCTGTCAACACTCTAAGGGAAATTAGCAATGGAAAAAGTTATCTCAATAAGGTTTAAAAACATAGAAAATATCAATGCTAATGATTCGGTGTAAATTCTCGTATCACACCTGATTGTTGGTTGAAATCATGATGAATTCTTGTGTCTTCTTGCCTTAGTTGCTTCTCAAATCTTTCGTAGGTCAAAAGCCCCCTAAAATCGTATTTTTTGGTGTATTTATACCATGTAGGAACGGGCCCGGATGAAACTACCCTTTCCAAGCCGAAACAGGAAAATACTCTGCAAAAATTATACAGGCGCGCTGCCCCAGCAGTGTACTAGTGGAGAAGTTCAAAGAGCAATATCTGACGGACAACAGCAGAATACACTGCCTCGCTGCTCCATGGGCCGCTCGACGCGGCACGGCTGTGTAAAATATCCAGAGTATTTTATTTTCTTCATTTTTTGATATCTAGACTCAGTCCTCGACCCCCGAACACGATCCTGGTTTAATTTCTTGGGCTTTTACTCTGACTTCAAAGCTCCAACTTGTTCGGTTTAGCTCCCGATTATCTTTTTAACTCGGAATCACTTACTGCAAGATATAAAACAAGTAATAAGTGAAAATCAGTATTATTTAAACTCAAACACAAGTATAATACAGTGATTAAAGTGCAAAGTATGACTAAAACACAAGCTTCTAGCATACCATCACCAAGCTTTGAGGAATTAGAAACCATACTCGTAAAAGCCACCATTGTTATTCTAAGCAAGCAGTAGTTCCTCCTGTGAATATTCTCCTAAGGATGTTGCATTGCCAGCATGTACAACAATTAATCATAACTTAGTCTCCCATGTACCTCTCTGTTCTACATCCATCCATCTTCAACTGGTGCCACATTTCCATGAGCTACATTCAACCTTGAAAGTTTGCTGGATAATGCATAAAAAGGAAAAGAAAAACATTGTAGCTTAGCTCCTTTGCTGATACTATAACTCGATGTTTTGAGACATAGTTAAGCTATATAGTACCCCTTACGATTATTTTCCAAATTGTAACAAACAACATGCTTCAGTAATCATCTGTTTTGATTTATGCAACTCAGTTCTATCTGATTGAAAGTTGTACCGATGGTTTTGCTCTAATATTGTCCCATTCCCATTGATTTATCAGATTGTAAACAGTATATCAAATTTATATACTGATCAAGTTCGGTTCACATGTGTTTGTACTTCATGGAGGTCTATATTACCAACTATTTCTAGCAGGGAGGTTTTTCACTCACATCCGTGGTTGCTACTACCTCCTGATAGCACAAATGAAAAATATGGAAAGTTTTATAGTTTACATGAAAGAAAGGTTCACTACCTTGAGGTTTCATAGGTCCTCGGTAAGAAGTTTCGAGGATCTTCTCACAGTTGGTTAGTTTCTGTTAATGAAGGCTGTCCTAAAATCTCGCTCTTCAACCCATTCACTGGGGTTCAAATCGCCCTTCCGCCGAGGTCTAAGTTCCCTGATGTGAGAAAATACTGTGCTAAAGCCTGACACTGCATATGCTCTTGAATCCTATGAGGGCCAGACCGATACTTACTTTGAAAGTGCATTTCATGTGCACAATAGCTTTTTAGACAGACTTGTTCTATCTTCAAGTCCTACCAAAGGTTTCATGGTTGCTGCCATTTATGGTAGTCATTGTAACTTGGCCTACTGCAAACTTGGAGATAAAATGTGGACTGCTTTGACAAAGGTAGGATCGGATACGATGATGCCATTTTTCATACGCAAAAGTTATATGCTGTGACATTCAGTAGTCACTTGCAGGTGCTTGAGTTGTCTGCTCGTCTAAAACTTGTCGAAACCATAGAACCACCCCAACAAGAAGGGTATCCGTAAAGACGCTACTTGGTCAAGACTTCAATTGGGCTGCTCCAGGTTCAACGACATTTGAGCAGGAATGGGGCAAGTAAAAATTATCGTTATCGGACAAGCCTCTTCAACTTATATATGTATGTACCCAGCAGTCGAAGTTGGAGTAAAGTGGAAAATATAGGTGAAAATGTGCTATTTTTGGGACTAAATACATCAATTTCAATAGCATCTATTCATCTTCGTGGACACAAGGGGAATCATATTTATTTTACAGATAATTTTCTCGATTTCTACACATTTGGGGTTTGAGGAGGTTACAACATTAGCGTCTATGACTTGGTAGAAATACACAGTCCTTGCCATGCTGTGATATTGACAAATACTGATTGTGGCCAACTCCAATTTGGTACATACACAATCCTGAAGATTTCATTGAGCAGTAGTCCTGGACCTTTGACAAGGACTAAGGTGGAACGATAAACCTTGTTTTTTTTTCTTCACGCAATTAGTTTCTTATAGTCCAGTTTTACTCTTCTTATGTATAGTTATTGTTTCGTTTCCGTGATTATAGAAACCAATTTGTTATAGAAATCACATTCTAAACACTTAATTTGTTAATTTTTCAATCATGTACGCAAGTTATGACCTTTTGAATTTGACTCTTTCCTGAACTGGACTTTGATAGACAACTTCGGACTAGAAGGCTCTAATTGTACTTCAGTGTGGGGCTTAAACATTTCCCGGAGGTAGTACTTGACTTGTCAGCAGATAATTGGCCAGCTAAAGTACTTGGTTCCAAGAAATTAGCATTCTAATCTCATACATTACTTATTCAACATTTAATTCAGTTACATTTATGTATTTCTTGTACGACTTAATTTTTCTTCTTTCTTTGAATTGTTATTTCTTTTTCCCAGTTTAAAGTGACAATTTTGATTCCTAACGCTTGAAGGATAACAAAAGAAGTAAAATGTAAAATTCCATATGAATTTTTTTTATAAGCTATGAAGCAGCTAGGATCATTCACTGACTGTCTGATAACATTCCTCATCCCAATAATAAGTACAAGGGAATTTCCATTTGGCAGCTGTGAGTAGTATAATAGCACAAATAAATGGGAATGATGTCTTTAGCCAAAAAGGAAACAATTATATATAGACTAGATGTCTACTTAGAGTAGATTTCTTTATATTTTATGTTATGTACTTAGAGTAGAGTTCTTTATATTTTATGTTATCTCCCCTTTGTAATTATTAAATAAACACATCTAGTGGAATGAAAATATGATTCTACCAAAAATAATTATTCTACATGGTATCATTATGAGCCTTGATCCTAGGGCTTACATACCCCTAAACCTAGCGCTGCCGCCCCCCTCCACCTAGCGCCGCCGCTGTCTTCTTCTCCTTTTCAATGGCTGACGCCGCCGTTCCCCCCAATTCCTCCCCAACCCTCATGACCCTAAAACACCACTCATCTCTGTCACGATCCCGGGTGCAAAACTCCATGGATCCAACTACATGGGGTGGAAGAAGCAAGTAGATACCCTTCTTCATGGTTTTGGTCTCATTGGTTGGATTGACGGGACGAAACCGGCGCCGGCCACAACTCTAACCACGGCTGCCACCACTATTGCCAGTTCCGGGTCCTCCACCCCCAATCCGGCTTTTCTCTCCTTGTACCGCCAAGACAAGTTGTTACTATCTTCCATTCTTGGAAGCCTTTGCGGAAGAAGTCACCTCCTTGGTGAATCCGGCGACCACCTCGAAGGCGGCATACGACATCTTGGAGACCACGTATGCCGCTCCTTCTCGA